>CM069909.1:92281061-92382586 GCA_036172215.1 Camellia granthamiana
CTAACTTTTAACTACCCAAACGAAGCCGTAATATATGTGTTTCTGTCCAGCCACTACAGTTTAAAGAAAATTATTAGAATCTTGGTAGTTAGAGAGATCTTTGAAGATCTTCCTTTAATAACAATGATGTGAAAATATAATTTAAAATGCATGATAAAACCATACATTTGACATCTATAGTCAATGAAAGATACAATGTATTTGAGAACTTTGGAGGTCACATGTGGGAAAGAAGAGAAAGCTCAAGTGCTCTAAATGAATGTCCAAGGTCTTCAACATTTAGCTATGATTACTCTAAACCAAGAATTGGTTTGTTTACTTAGGATCATGTCACAATATAAAATTTTTTGGTCATCATATATTGATTATAAATTATTGTGATATTTTTTTTTTATTTCGGTAGATTAGAAATATCAAAATTCTCTGTATAAGAGTTGAATTAGACTAAAAAGGCCCTAATTTATTATGGTGTTTAGTTATTGTCACATTAAATCTGGTTAATATTCATTGTAATGTTTGATTATATCCTAAAGTGATGTTGGCCCATTGTAATAGTGTTGATTACGAATAAAATTGTTTTTAATTATACTTCAAATAATGTTAATTATAAGGGAACTAATTGGTAAGTTGTGGGTGTTGATTTCTGATCTCACAACTAAACAGGGAACTTAGCTGGAGATTATGCGCAGAATAGATTAAGCCAACCACCTGCCAACAAGAAGATGAGAATACCGCAGTGGTTCATTCACCCGGGATACTCCGATGATCAAGTCAGTCAAACAATCTCTCAAAGATCTCACACAAATACTCAATGCACAAATTAAAGCATCTTAAATAAAAACATACCTTAGACCCACGGAGGTGCCTCATTTTTATAATGATCAATGTCCAACTTCATCTAGAAGTCTTACTTTATAGGACTTTATCATTTACAAGGATAACATTTATCACAATTCACACTATTCAGATTAAGTAAACTTCCTCAAGAGTCTCATCTCTATCCAAATAGATAGCTTAGTATCATCTAGGACTCTTGTCTTTTATTCGAATATCTGGAATTTTGGTATCACCGCACCAAACCTCTGCAACGTCACAATCACCTCGGCAAACATGACTCGCCCACATGGCACCTCAGCTGACATCTTGAAGGCACCTTGGCCATGTGATGTTATTCTCAAAATACACCCACAACTGTCTTTAGATTCTATTACCTCGGCAACTTGAGGTAATGAAACCTATATCGTCCGATCTTCCAACATGTCAGCTAAACAACATGCTAGAAATATTCCTTTGACTGAGATCATGACTCGCCGACATAAACAAACAAGGACTCAAATGTCTACTCGTCAAGAATCAAGAATCATCATGTTCTATTTTATCTAGGTCCAACAAAACCTTTTCATTTTCCCATTTCATCTTTCCCTGTGTCTCTAGACTCTCTCTCTCTTGGCCTCTGCAAATCATCATTGTTGTTCTTGAAGCATTCATTGCTATGAATAGTCCATTCGTGCAAGGTTTAAACTCTACCAACTGAACTAGACTAGTAACCAAGCACTTCATCAGTTGCACCACGCATCAACCCACCATCTCAATGGCAATGCAAACACCGACATAGCGACAATTTTGCAGCAAGAACTAGGAACAAGAAACACCGAGGTCCTAAGCTCCTAGCTTTAGACCTTGACAATCCTCCAATCGCCCTATCTGTAAGTAACCATCACCGTAACCAATGACAATATGTCTCGTCGAACTCTTGTCGTAAAAGACCTTCTTGTTGACATCCCTGATGTCATAACTGTGTGATCCACTTTATCTTTTTATAGTGAATCTAACATGCTTATGCCTCCATTAACTCAACATCTCGGAAGAGAAGTACATGAAGCAAAAGGACCAAGTTACAACAAGAAGCAGATGCCAAGGCCTATCAAGAAGGCCAAGACTCTGTCCGAGATCAATATAAAGAACATGTCAACATCTCGGATAAAACCATAATCTCAGATCATGTCATCTCAGATACCTTCATCTCAACAATTTTTTTTGAAAATTTCACCAAGTATTACTTTCAAATACTGATTCAGTCTTCATTAACTCATCTTTACTCTTTGTCCCCTGATGTGAATGTAAATACAACTTAAGTTCACATTAGGAATACATCATCTGAATCTTGTCTAAGTCTGACTTAGACATCCATGACCGAGGTTATCGTGTTTGACTCGCCCAAACTAAACACTTAAGGCTTGACCTTGGTGTACCGAGAGTACTATCTACTTCGGTTTTTCCAACAAACCAACCAAAACATGGCTGGTTTCGCCTTGTTTCACATTAAAACATCGCCTTATACTTAGTTCAACTCTACCATCATGGCAAGTCTAAGTTAATCGCCTTGTTCACTACGGGAACATCGCCTTATACTTAGTTCAACTCTACCATCATGCAAGTCTAAGTTCTTCGCCTTATTCACCACGGAACATCACCTTAAGACTTTTTCAGTCTTATTTCACGATTATAAACAACATTTTGTAATTAACAAAGTCGATACTAGTATTTTATTAATATTTCGGCTGAGGTTATTGACATCATTAGAGTCGAGCTCCAAATTTCGCCAAGCCACATTCCAAGGCCTTGACAATCTCTTATTATCAAGATCTTCTAATCTCAAGTAAGCTTTGTTTTATCTCAACTCTATTCGCCTCCGATAAGTTCTGATCGTTTCAAAATTGTTTTCCTAGGTTAAACTCCTGTCTTCTCAGATCTACTTATCTAGACCGAGATCTTGTTTTCTGGAACTGAGATCTGCTCGATTAGGCTGAGCCCTTGTCTTCTCGGATCTAATAATCTAATAATCTAGGCCAAGATCTTGTCTTCTGAGATCTGTTCACTTAGGCTAAGCTCTTAACTTCTCAGATCTATTCATCTATGCCGAGATCTTATCTTCTAGGATCTGGGATCTAGGATCTGCTCACTTAAGCTAAGCTCTTGTCTTGTTGGACCTACTCATCTAGGTCGAGATATTGTCTCTTAGATTTGGGATCTGCTTACTTAGGTTGTGCTATTGTCTTCTCAGATCTACTCATCTAAATCAAGATCTTCTCTTTTAGGATTTGGGATTTGGGATCTGCTCATGTCATGACCCAAACCTGCCCCTCTAGGTTTAGCATCGTAACCGGCCAGTAATCCTAGGATTACTGAAGGCCTTTAAACATATTAAACAAAAGTAAAGGGCTAGCAGAAGCAAATGTCAGAGTATAATGTCCATAGAGCTGTACAGACATACATGAGACAGAAAATTTAAAACTTAATTTACATAATTATGATGTCACTTCATATATAGATAAACCAAATTGGGTCTTAGCCCAATACATAGACAAAACAGAAGGAAAAAAAAAAAAAACAAAAAACAAAAAAACAAAAAACAAAAGTCTTAAACTTGATTCACAAAACTTGATCACTTCTCAAAACGGGAACCTCCTTGGGAAGCACAAAGGTTGGCTGATAGACAGATCTCCAGGCAATCATCACTGAGCCAGATCAAGCGCCTGGTCACCTATATACATAAATAATACAGTGAGCCAAAGCCTAGTGAATAATAACATTATAAAGCTTTAATGAATATTGTCCATAATAGATTTAGTAATTAGAATGTAGATTCAGAAACAGATTCATATTCATATTCAGAGTTTATAGATAGTCATACGTGGTACATCCGTTAGTGCTAACAGAACAGTTGATCCATTTATATGGGACTTAAACAGCGACTCATGTGCACAGAGACATTCATAAGGATCCATAAGCAGTTGATCCATGATCACATGGGACGTACAGTTGACTTATGATTACATGAGACATTCAGTTGACTCATGATTACATGAGATATATATAGAGCAGATAATAGATATCATATAATGCTAAGGATGCCACAAAAATGTTTCAAAAATTTGTATAATCATTCATCCATACAGAAAATAGCATTTCAGAAAATATATCATTTCATATCATGAGAAAATATTTAAAGTTAAATATAGCTTTATAGAGTTATTACTCACAGATAGCTCCAGTGGGGGAACAAACAGAGCAGACAGATTAGACGAACTACGGTGCGTGACCTACACGAACACATAATGGATACACATTGAAACACATGCTCGGAAAACGCTTAACTCATTTCTTTTCTATCTTGGTGTATTTCTAATCATTATCCTCATTATCATGTCTTAATTAAGGCTTAGGAATGCCTAAGATGCAATAAGGATGACAAAATATAACTTGAAACACTTAGCCAAATTTTCAAAAACAGGACAATCTGTTCGAGCATAACTTCGGTCGCTTGAGCGGTCTGCAAAGTCTGTAAAAGTACTAGTTGCTTGATTTTTACGCTCGACGGCCGCTCGAGCCAAAGACTGAGTAAACAGGGTCTCCGCTTGAGCGCAACTTTGGTCGCTCAAGCAGTTTGCAAAATTTTGTAAAACTTCTAGGAGCTCGCATTTTACGCTCGAGCCCAACTTTCTACACTCGATCGAAGGATCAAAAATAAAGGTGGTCGCTCGAGGGCAGGTTCTGCCGCTTGAACTAATCCCCAAACTCTACAAAAGTACTGGGAGATCGTATTCTTCGCTCGAGCATAGACTCCACCACTCGAGTGAATGGTGCAAATTTTGGAATTTTCAGATTGCTGATTCAAGTTCAAAATCCATTTTCAAAGCATCAAAACACATCCTTTTAGGCCAAAACTTAGTAAAACATTGAGAAACTCAAAGTACATGATGAATTACAAATCATTTTGCAAAATCATGCCCAAAAGCTTGTGAATTATTCCAAAGTCAAAACTTGAATTGTGTGTATACATAACATGCATGCGTGAACTTGAAATCCTTCCTTTCAAAACTTGTACAAAGGACATGATGAGAGAAGAATCATGTTAAACTCCCAAAATTATGCAAGTATAGGCCCATGTATGTGGACATGAGATGGAATTTTTAACTTAAACTTCATAAATTATGCATGCAATGCATGAATCATGCTCAATTCTATCATCTAAGTTTAATTCTTGTATTTAATCTTCCAATTCTCTTGAATTCACATGTTAACTAACTCAATGTCACAAATCTAAAGTTGAATTCTTACCTCGAAGCTTCAATTCCTTTGAATTCTAGTAAGTCTAGCTTGATTCCTTCAACTTCTTTACAATTAGCTTGAAATTTCCCTTTTTCTTGTTAAGTTCAATTTTTCCCTTTTTTTCCTCTCTCTCACGTTTTTGTTCTCGAGGAAGTGAAGATGGAATGTTATTGAGTCCATTAGCCTTATATGGGCTTGATTAGTGGGGTTAAATTAAGCTTTGCTTAAGTTAATCAATTATCATTATTTTATTCTAATTATTTTGTTCCGAATCGAATTTCGATTAAACCTATCATGAAATTCTAAAAATTCCAAATTACATAGGCCTCGTTTGGGAAGTGGCTATTTTAGTAGGCTATTTGGCTTTTTGACTATTTTAGTGACTATTTTAGTTTTTGTGTTTGGGAAGATGAGATGGATTTTATTTGAGTTGTTGTATTGAAAAATGTGTTGAAATGATGTTTAAAATTAAAATGACAAATTTATCCTCAAAAAAATATTTTTTTAAATTACTAGTAAGGGGTAAAATCGTAATTTACTCTTGCTGGTCCTACACTGCCGGCTGTGCAGTGTAGGCTGCGGCTGTGCAGTGTAGGCTGCAGTCCTATTTTTTTTTTTTTTTTTTGAAAACCAATGCACAGTGCCGATTTTAGGCTATTTTCAGAAATGAGGCTATTTTAGCCTCATTTTGTGCTTCCCAAACACCCCCATAGTAACCTAGGTAATTTCATGATCGGATGCTAATAAGGCTTTCAATTCGCATAATGAAACAAAAACGTAGACAGGTCTTTTTACAACAGACAGATATAAATGCAAATAACATATAACACATGCAATTAACATAGAATTTCATCTTAATTAAGTATTAAGCAGTCATAATCAAGGATCATGGGCTAATCATAGATCGGAGTTGTTACAGCTCACTTGGGTTGAGCTCTTGTCTTCTTGGACCTATTCATCTAGAGCAAAATCTTGTCTTCTTAATCTTGAACCTACTCACTTAGGGTGAGCTCTTGTCTTCTCAGACCTACTCATCTAGGCTGAGATCTTGTCTTTTGGATCTGGGATTTGCTCACTTAAGTTGAGCTCTTGTCTTCTCAGACCTACTTATTTAGGCATAAATCTTGTCTTCTAGGATTTGGGATCTATTCACTAAGGCTGAGCTCTTGTCTTCTCGGACCTACTCATCTAGGCTAAGATCTTGTTTTTTGGATCTGGGATCTGCTCACTTAGGGTGAGCTCTTGTCTTCTCGAACTTACTCATCTAAGCCAATGTCTTTTCTACTTGAAGGTTGTTTTCATTCCCTCAAGAGCACTCATGTCCCTTTATTTTTGCATTCATCCCTTCTGGAAGGGTCTTCATTCTGTCAATGTTGACGCATTCTCTATTTTCGCTAAACTCATTGTCGCCGACACGTTGATCCTGCACGATGATGGCTATCTATTCTAACTAAGTTCCTACAGATGGCGCCAAATTGTAGGTGTTGATTTTCAACCTCACAACCAAACAGGAAACTTAGCTGGAGAGCATGCGGCAAAATAGATTAAACCAACCACCTGCCAACAAGAAGATGAGAATACTGCGGTGGGTCATCCACTCGGGGGCACTCTGACGATCAAGTCAATTAAACAATCTTTCAAAATCTCACACAAATACTCAATGCACAAATTAAAGCATCTCAAATAAAAGCATACTTTAAACCCATAGGGGTGGCTCAGTTTGATAATGATTAATGTCCAACTTCCCCTAGAAATTTTAGTTTATAGGACTCTATCCTTTACAAGGATAACATCTATCACAACTCATACTATTCAGATTGAGATGAACTTCCTCGAGAGTCTCATCTCTATCCAAATAGACAGCTTGATGTCATCTAGGACTCTTGTCTTCTATCTGAATATCTCGAATTCTGGCATTACCACACCGAACCTTGATAACGCCGCAATCACCTCGGCAAACATGACCCACCCACATGGCACCTCGGTCGACATCTTGAAGGCACCTTGGCCACGTGGCGTCATTCTCAAAATATTTTCCCATATCAAAATTCTTTGTATAAGAGTTGAATTAGGCTAAAAAGGCCCTAATTTATTATGGTGTTTAGTTATTATTACATTAAATTTAGTTAATATTCATTGTAATGTTTGATTATATCCTCAAGTGATGTTGGCCCATTGTAATAGTGTTGATTACGATTAAAATTGTTTTTAATTATACTTCAAATAATGTTTATTATAAGGGAACTAAATTGTAAGTAATTAGGCTTTCTCCATCTTTATTTGCGGACATATTTGCCCTCAATTATTATTACTTTTATGACCAAGTATTCGGGTTAGTTTACACATACATTAACTAATTTCGAAACTTACGCAAAGTGCTCCATTCACGTGGATCGGACAAATCTTGGGCAAAACTAGCATGTGTGACTCCCAAAGAGTTGATAACACATAGTAAGAATTGAACTTGAGACTTGAAGAGAGTAGACGCCGTGCTCAATTATTATCACTCCTTATTGGGCAATAAGTTGCCTACAATTAGAAATAAGATTGCTTAGATAATGATACATGTTATTTTCTCTTATAAAGCGTCATTTTCTACAAACAAGTTACTACTTTTCGGCGATTAAAAATTTAGTTGTCAAAAGTGACATTAGTTGTAGTGTACTAAAAAGTGTCTTTGGCACATTGTTTAATATAGGGATTAAGTTAAAAAATATTTTGAAAATAAGTAAAAAAATATTATAAAGTGCCTTGACTTTAATAAAAATTATATTGAATCAATAAATAGTATCTTGTATTCTTCAACTCTTTCATTTTTTTCTTATATTTGAAAACACTGGTTAACAAGTCCCTATTCAAATTTTACCACAAAAATAGATCTGAGCCCAATATCTCCAGTAAAACTATCACTTACATCTTCCTAATCGCAATAATCCCTTATGATATCAACACTGACGAATGAGTGGGATCAGAGAAGTTATTTAGTGATTTCGGAATATTATTTCATGCCATTTGGGATAGAACAAATATCTTGTAAATTTCTCAAAAAAGACACAAAAAAGGGTGCTAATCAAATTCAAATTAGAACACTACTGGAGATTTATTCCTACAGAAAAATATAATTTCTCTCGAGAGGCAACCATTGATTTGTTACCTTTGATAATCCCATTATAGTTCCAACTAATATCTAAGACAGCGCATTTCACATCTCACACATTAATAATTTCAATAATGCTTGGGACCCCCTTTTGGGGGTCACCCCCTCACCCCCTTTGCATTTTCATTGGCTAACTTTTCTTTTTTTTTTTTTTTTTTTTTTCTGATCTCCCAATCCCCAATCCACACGTGTGTGTGGGGTGGTGGGGGTGGGATTTGAAGGGGGTATGAATCATCACCGTAATAATTTATTGTTTTGAATCTTTTAATTTTGGGTGACAGGACAATAAAAGGACACCTTTCTCAATCCCATTGGCCATATTAAAAAGTATCCGTTACAAACTTGAACGTTAAGCCTACCGTTAGGAACCAACTTTTTAAATCCCCACATTTTCTTTTACAACTGGAGAGTCAGATACTTCCATATAAACAATCTCTCTGGTGAGTTCCTATATATTCTAACCTTGGTGTCCCTCTCTATCTGCATCCTCGTATTCTCGAAGCTTCACACCCTTCTCTCTCTCTCTCTCTCTCTCTCTCTCTCTCTCTCTCAGCAGTTTGTTTTCAAGAAAGGAGGGATGGGTATGGTTGTGGTGATCTCACTGCCATTGATTCTCTTCTCAATACTGCTTGGTTTTGGGTGTTATTTTCTGGGCAGAGCCAAAGGAAGAAAAGAAGCCTACAACCATGCTCAAGTTTTTGGGGTACCAACACCACCGCCCGGTAGCACCGGTACGGCTTCACCCCCTCCAACCCATTTCAAGCCAGACAACTCCACCATTGTTTAATCACCCGACACAAAAAAAAAATCGTTAATTTATTGATTTGTTATGTAGTACATCTTGTTCTTTCCAGTGGAACTTTGTGCACTAGGTCATCTTTGCATTGGGTTGTTTGGTTGTTTGTTTGTTTGTTTGTTGATAGTAAGAAAGCCCAATTGGTGTGGGCATACATTGGTTTGGTGTAAATTGGGTTGCATGATGAAATGAAAGAGATTGTTATAAAGTTGGAAACTTTTTTTTTTTTTAAGGACTTTTGCTGTGAAAAATAAAATTTACATCAGTTTTTATAAAAGTAATATACTTTACAAACTAATAAATTTTATAAAAGTATTATTTATTAATATGACATTTATCATATTATTAAAGTGATTAATGTTAGCCATTGTTTTAAGCTGTCAATAGAAGCCTCCAAAATTGTCAATGCTCCTTAATTATCAATTAAACATGTTGATGTGGAGCTTCCAAACTATTAAAGTTGTATTGAAATCATAGATTTTGATATAAATTTTGGAAAGAAAAAGAAATATATATAAATTTTTGTAAATAAAACATAATTTTTTTTTCCCTCGATTTTTTTTTTCTCTTTGTAAATTCCGATCTAAAGCCACCTAAATAGGGGGAATTACATGTCAGTGAAAAAAATTTAAAAAAAAATTCAGACATGGAAGAGTGCAGCTCAAACATGCACACGGTCCACAGGAACTTTTGAGTTGTACCCCCATCACACGAAGTGGTACACCTGCCAATGTTTCACAATTTTTTTTTTGGTTTTCTACTCTACATTGTTATTTTTCCTTGGAAATATATCATGTGAACAAATCACAATGATACTCTGAAGTTTTGAATAATTATTTAAAATAGTTACGTTGAGAATGTGAGATGTATATAGGAGAATTTTATTATATACATCATACATTATATACACTTTTAATTACGAATTTTCTTCTTTAGTTATAATCAATTTTCTTCTTTAATTATAACATTATTTTGAATTATTTGGTTACAACTTTTTTGTTCTTGGTTATGATTTTTTTTTTTTTTAAATTATAACTCAAAATATATGAAATTATATCGTTTTCTTCTATAATTATAAGTATTATACTCAAATTTTATGCTCTTTGATGGTGTTGAGCCCATTAGGTCTGGGCATACTCAAATTTTAACGTTTCACTGTAAAAAATGAAATGATATTAAATCGGTTTTTAATATCATTGGAGCTTTAGTTTCACTAGAGCAATAATTGTGCTAGGAATACAAGAATTGATCATAAAATTGGATACAAAATATATGTGAATTGATAAAAAAAATTATTAAATTTGTTAGTAAAATCTATTTCTATCTTCTTTCCAAAAGAAAACCAAAAGCAAAAATGATTTGGGAGCATACTAAGAAAGCTAATTTTTTGATTTTTTAGTTTTTTTATACAAAAAAGTCACCAAAAAGCTAGCTTTTTTAGTCAAAAAAAAAGCCATCAAAAAATCAAAAAAACAAAAAAATCAACTTTTTCCTAACTTCCCAAAACACCACTTAATCAATCGATTGTCATGAATAGTTAGAGTATGCTTTATGGGGGAAATTACTGAAAAATGGTTTTTAGGAAAAAAACATTACAAAATCATGGAGAATAGTTTATAAATGGACAAATTACACAATAGTCCTATAATTTGGGGCTCGTGTTATTGTGGTTCTGACTTTTCAATTATAACACATTTGATTTTGAATTTTAAATCTTGTTTCAAATAAGGACGGTTGAAGATATCATTGCTTAATTTCAAGGGTAAAATCGTCAATTTGATAAAATAAAAACTAATTTGACAAAAATAAATGTCAAAAAAAATATTTTTAAAATTTTTAAAATTATTTCTACACTCTAAAGATAAAATTATGTAAAATTAATAAATCTTTTAGACATTTATTTATTTATTCATTTTATCAAATTAATTTTTATTATAGGTTTAGATGATGATTATGTAATGGGTAGTTAAACTTTTAATGTGTAATCGATACATTTAATATATGAAATATTTTTAGTTTTGGATTTTTTTTGATTTAATGGATTAGTATAATAATAATATCAAAGTTACCGCCATATTTAACTTTTGAAAAAATAGAAATTAATTTAATAAAAACAAAAACAACTACTCATTACATAATTATCATCCAAACACATAATAAAAATTAATTTGGTAAAACAAATAAATAAATAAATAAATATCTAAAAGATTTATTAATTTTACATAATTTTATCTTCAGTGGGTAGAAATAATTTTTAAAAATTCCAAAATATTTTTTTTGACATTTATTTTTGTCAAATTAGTTATATTTTATCAAATTGACGGTTTTGCCTTTGAAAAATTAAATGGTATCTTCAATTATCTTTATTTGGAATAAGATTCAAAATTCAAGATCAAATGTGTCATAATTAAAAAGTCAGGGACTAAAATAACACAAGTCCCAAACAATAGAGATCGTTAACATAATTCACCCTTTATAAATTAATTACACTAGAGGTGGAAAGTCAAACATAATTACTGAAATATAGTGTAATCTTTACTTTTCTTTTCATTTTTGGCCGTCTTTTCCTTTTCTTTTCTCACTTTTCTCTCTTCTTCTTTTTCATCCCATTGATCTCTGTCAGAACTGATCCAAAGCTTTAAAAATACAAACATGTTATCAAAATTACTAATGTGGTATTTTAGAAAGTTAGTGAAAAGTTAGTTTTTTTTTATTTTTTGGACTTTTTTAGCAAAAAAAAACTGATTTCTTTAACTAAAAAAGTTAAAAAGTCAAAAAATTAACTTTTTTTAGTCCCTTCCCAAAGTGCTCCAATATCTAACATTTTGTTTACAACAACAAATGCAAATATTTAGTAAGACATCAATAATTTAGAGGTACTTAACGCTGCTCTCAATTATTTCGACGTAGGCAACATTGCTCTTAGAAATAGCAATGTGGTACGGATGGTGTATTTCACATTTTGGACACTGGACTTCTCTTCTTTATTTTTAATCTCTCTCTATTTAAATTCAAAAGCAACATAAGAGTAATTTCATTCATAACCAATACTCTCTTTAAAAAGTTGGGTTACTAGTTTTGAACCTCGGCCATAATTGAACCAAGTTCAGCCTTGGCAAAATTACTTGTCAATAATTTATTGAGAAATTTCCATACCACCTAAAAAAAAAGGTCAGAAATTGACAAACAGTGTTCATAAAATTTTGTTAACATCAAAATTGAAATATACTAATTTGACTTTAAATTAAAATAAGAAACTTGTTAAAATAATTTAGGATTTCACTTAAGAGTATTTTAATATTATGTTTAAATCTTAAATTTTGAGATGAATTTGTGAAAAAATATATATAATAATTAATTTATATCATTCATATTTTCTTTTATTTATTTATTTATTTATTCATATGTAAATCCCTCTCTAAATTTTAAATTCAAAAGTAATTTCATTCATAACCAATACTCTCTTTAAAAAGTTGGGCTACTAGCTTGAATCTTGGTCATAATTGAACCAAATCCAGCCTTATCAAAAGGGCAATGGTAGGGGGCCCGAATTTGGGAGCCCCTAATGGCTCAAATTTCCCTATCAGGTAAAAAAAAAAAAAAAAAAAAAAAAAAAAAAAAACAAACAAACAAAGTTACCAAAACTGGCAATTTGAGCCAATTTGAGCCACAGTTTTAGGGCCACCAATCATTTTCCTTATCAAAATTACTTGTCAAACAGTGTTTATGACATTAATAAATCCTTCATCCAAACGGCGTGTTAGTATAAAATTTGCCTTCATTCAATTAACTTGCAATTTTCTATTGACTTAATGTCATAATTACGTCCCATATTAAGATATTAATTTTTTTCTTTTGGAGGGGCATAATAAATAGATAGATCCAAAGGCTGTTTTTAAGGAGCACAAACAGAGCAGACTCAGATGATGATATCTTTCATTTTCAAACCCAACTACATCAACATACAGAGTAGATTGGATTTGGACTAAAGCAGAGTCACCCTTCTAATCTAATCTAATCTCCTCCTCCTACTCTCTTCTTCCAAGGTATGCTCTAATCTCTCTCTCTCTCTCTCTCTCTCTAGGTTGTGAAAGATTGTCTTAGTTTCTTTTCATATGCCGATGATCTGTTTGTTCTTCATTTAAACTCCTGTTTTGAATTGGGTTTTTGTTATTCGAGCTTTGATTACTGTGTTTGATGGAATTTAATTCTCAATTTGCATTATTTGGTCTCTACCCACTTTTTGTTTCACACTCTATGTCAATATATAGTAGAAGATAAAGAGATCACGTTAAGTTTAGGCTTATACTAGAGAACCCTGTATATTGAACTGGTATTGGTTTTTGATTTTTGATTTTTGGATTTGAAGTTTGAACTCTATTTTTTAATAGTTTTGAGGCGTTCTTAATTTGTTCTTCATGTAGTCCAGAAAAAAAAAATTATGGAGCTCAGTAGAAGTTTTTTCCACAAACAACTCACCATTTCTCAGTAGGACAGTAATCTAGGGTTTTGAAAATGCGATTCTTGCTTCCTTTATCTTCAATTTGTATTGAAAATGAGGTTTAAGATGCTAAAAAACTATAATCCCCATTTAAATAAAATAAAAAAATGGAACAGTTTTTAGTAGCAGAAATTTATTAACAAAGGCGCAGCAAGTTGTTACCCAGATCAACTCTTGATGGACCCAAAAGTAAAACTAATGTTGAATAAAGTGTTATAAGTTTATCAAAGAAAAGCACTGATTTGGAGAAGACACACAAATTGTTGCAGAATAGTTTGCTATACACACGCACAATGGTTTGGTTGGTTTTTTCCTTGATCAATCCATGGCTGGGTTGTTCAAGTTTGTGCTAAGTCTTATTTTTGACACGGGTGTCAATGAACTGCGTTGGCCGGAAAGTTCTCCTGCAGTCTGTTGTTGGGCATGAGTTGTAATTTTTTTGATGAATCGACTGATATCCCGGGATGAAGTGACGTATTTCCCCAAAACTAAGATAAGAAACGAAAACAAATTCATTTAAATTCCTATTGGAATTTTATCGTTACTATTTGTATGAGGACATGTGCTTCAATGATGTTATTTTCATCCACAACTTGAATTTTTTGTCAGAGGGAATTGCTACTAATTTCTCCAGTGTTAGTTTCTTCAGCACACTACCCAAATGGCTCGTTCTTCACTGGATGAGATGTCAGAATCTGGTGCCTTTCTAAGAACTCCTTCAACATTCCGTAATTTTATTTCACGAGACCCAAATTCTACTTTCCCAGCAGAAGCCGGAAGATATCATCTGTATATATCGTATGCTTGTCCCTGGGCATGCCGATGCCTTGCATACTTGAATATCAAAGGTCTTGACAAAGCCATCAGCTTCACAGTAAGTTATACAATAAGTTCTTATAGCTAGATAGAACTTTAATTTTTACTTAATTTTTTTGGAGGGGTCTTTCTTCAAATCTCAGTGTGTGAAACCCAAATGGGAGAGGACAAAAGATACTGATGAGCACATCGGATGGGTCTTTCCTGCCTCAGAGACGGAGGAACCAGGAGCTGAACCTGACCATTTGAATGGAGCAAAAAGTATAAGAGAACTATATGAGCTTGCTAGTACAAACTATTCTGGAAAATATACAGTTCCTGTATGTATATATAATTCTTATAAATGATATTTTCTCTTGATAAGTTATTTTCTACGCTTGAATTTCTCAGACTGATATAATGGATTTATTGTGCTTGTTGATAGGTTCTTTGGGATAAGAAACTCAAAACAATTGTGAGTAACGAGAGTGCAGAGATAATCCGCATGTTTAATACTGAATTCAATGATATAGCAGAGAATGCAGCTTTGGACCTTTATCCTCCTCACTTGCAAGCCCAGATCAATGAGATTAACGACTGGATTTATGACGGGATAAATAATGGTGTTTATAAATGTGGATTTGCTAAGAAGCAAGGGCCCTATGAAGAGGTAAACATTTCTTGTGCTTTTCTTCTTCTTTTTTTTTTTTTTTTTTTTCCATTTTGGGGAGGGTGGGGTGTCTTTGACTACACGTTTGAAGAATGCATTCATCCATGTTTCTGCAGGCTATGAAGAAATTGTACGAGGCTTTGGACAAATGTGAGGAGATACTAGGCAAGCAGCGGTACTTATGTGGGAACACAGTTTCTGAAGCAGATATAAGGTTGTTTGTCACCCTTATAAGATTTGATGAGGTATGGATATATATATATATATATTTTCCAAGAGAAGACTTGTGAGTTATGACTGTTTTTAACATTGAGAGCTGTATCATATACTTTGTTGCTTACTATTTGAGCTTAACTAGTGTTTTACTTGTGTCGTTATTATACTTGTGCCAAATTGTCCAGGCGTGTATAGACAATTCATGCCTATAATATTATATATAGTTGTGTATATACAATTAAATGAATGTATGAAACGAAAATTTTGGGATTATTACAAGGGATATCAAACTGGGAGAGAGATTTTTATAAGCAGTAATCTTAATGGCCATGTAGGGAGAGGAAGTGTGGCTGTTTTGGATTTGGAGATAGAAATGAAGGTAGTGTTATGCTAGTGTTTGCAATGATATATGACTTTGTAATAGTGAACACTTAAATGTAGGTATGAATATTTTACATATCAAATATTTGTGTACATTTGTTCTTAGACGAAGTGGAATAACAAAACAAAAACTTTATAGCATACCAAGCATAGAGGATCATTTTTTTTTTTTGTGTTGAGTTTAAGAGATGGAACACTTATCTAATTCTTTTTCAGTTCAAATTGTCACTAAACAGATAAAATTTCACCATACTGCAGGTTTATGTGGTTCACTTCAAGTGTAACAAGAAACTGATTCGCGAGTTCCCAAACCTTTTCAATTACATTAAAGACATATATCAAATTCCCGGCATGAGTAGCTCGGTCCACATGGAACACATCAAGCGGAATTATTATGGAAGCCATCCTTCCATCAACCCCTTTGGGATCATCCCTCTTGGCTCGAACATTGATTACTCTGCTCCTCATGACAGAGAAAGGTTTTCCAATTAGAATGATGTGTCTCAAAATTCTAAGCTGAAATGTTTGTTGTTTGGTTTGTATGTTTTTTTTTTATCTGTTATGGGACGTCCTGTGAGAGACTCTTCCTTTTGACTTGAAACTTATCCATAAAGGGGAGGATATATAGGTGTGTTATCAAATGTTTGTATAATAATAAAAAGGATATGGATCCATTTTTCTTCCACTTTTTGAAATGGTAAGGTAAGATTGCTCTGTTGATAGGGTGTGCTATGTTTTACTCTTTTTCTTTTAGGATGGTTTGTTTTCTTATATGATTGAACGTTTAATTCTCTCTCTCCAAATTTATTTATGATAACATTATTGATACAGAAGGAGTCTAATTAATGAGTGTCGTAAAGAATAACATGGCACACTCAGGTTCAAGGGATTCACAAATTAAAGCCATACTGAAACTGTTCTGCACCAGAAAGTAAAACAAAAAATTAAGATGCATGGGATTGGATTGGATTTTCATTTTATTTTGTGAAGTCCCCAACTGCAAAAGAAGCCTTCCAGTCCAGTGGATGTGGGAGTAAAAATAGCACGTGTTATTGAATTTTTTCCATCCAACTCAAAGCATGCTTCCCTGTTTGTTTTTTTTAAATTCTTGGAAAGTTATTTTGTGTTACTGAAGCAAATCCAACCAAAGCCACATTTGAATTAAATTTCAACAAGAGGGTGGGTGGGCAAGCAACAAAAGAAGCAATTTTGGACAAGAAGAAGAAGAAGATGAGTGAGTGCATCATGGTAATAAGAAGCTATTCAACTAAAGAACAACAACACATCAGAGTGATTGATTCCAAAAAACATACAACAATGGCATAGTTCAGTTGTAATTATTACTTTTATTTCAGTAATTTGAATAATTAACAATACAAAAACAAAATAAATAAATAAATAAACTTGAATTGTACACGCCTAAAAAAATGAAAAAAGCGCACAAGAGATTGGCTTATACCCCTATCCACGTACAAAAATAATTCAAGAGAGATTAGTGTTTGTGTTAGGGTTTAGGGTTTAGAATCAAGAATGGGGGGTTTGGTGGGAAGAGAGACAGACGGAGAGGGAGAGCTGGGCTTGCTGGCACTGGGACCGCTTCAGAGCTGTGCCCCCGCTCGAACATAGGCTCCGGACTGCCTCCGCCTCTTCGGGGCAGGCCACACCCACCAGGCACTCCGCAAGCGACCGATTCAGGTGCCGGCACGCCGCCTCTCGCGGCGGACCATCGGGGACACGCCGGTGGCACTCCAGCAGCGCCCTCTGCAGCCGATCGCACCCACCTCCTCTCTGGTTACCTGCTCCTGCTGCTGACATGTCTGTTGGGTTGGGCCGGGCCCCTCAATCATACGTATAGCAGTACCGCCATAGAAAGAAAGAAAGATCAAAGCCTAGTTTGTTTTTGAGAGATAAATTTTGAAAATTTTGTTTGGTTTAGTGATTTTAGAAAAAAAAAATTTCAAAATTTCTTTTTATCTTTTACACATTAATTAATCACTTTTTCTCTCACATATATCTACTTAACTACAATAAAATATTAAATTATCCTAAACTCCCACACTTCAAAATTATTTTCAAAATATACAACCAAACAAACCAAAGAAATTTCTAGATTCTTTTCCCAAGATTTTTTTTGAAATTTTATCTCTCAAAACCAAACCAAACACTTGTGTCATCCTCTAACGTCGTTAACGGCATCAGTAAAAACTCTCTTCCAATATTATTTTTTTAATTTCTTCATACTAACGTGTAGACTCTGAGGCCAAGTTTGATTGTCTGAATTGGATATAAGAATTTGAGGAGGATATATAATACCTAAGGATAAAGATGAAATATAATATGTTGTAAGATATGAGATGAATTATACATACTATGCGATCACTTATATTATGTGCTTGTTTGGCACGGCTTAAAAACAGCTTAACTCAGCTTTTGGCTTCAATTAAATTGTTTATAAGTGTTTGGTGTAACTTAATGGGTGTAGATTATAGCTTTTTATAAGTGGAAAATGAGCTTTTTGGTTGAGTGGGGGAGGAAGTGCTTATTTTTTTAGCTTAAGCGGCAAGCTGAATATCAAAGACTCAAACGCCCTTCACATTTTCAAGTTATTACAAGTGTACTAGTTATATAAACAAAACACACTCATTCTCTCCCTCTCACGAAAGAAGAGAGGTGATTTGCGACGACAGAATGAGCGACGATGAGGGGTCAACACAGCACATCATCCATGTTTGAGGCTTTTACCTTGTAACCCAACACAACAAGGAGCTCATCAATCTCTCTCTCTCTCTCTCTCTCTCTCTCTCTCTCAATTGAAGGGTAAAACCTAACCATCGCGATTGATCTAAAACCCTAGGGTTGCTACAATCGTGATCTGCTTCGTTGCTCTCTCTCTCTCTCTCTCGTGATCGATCTAAAACCTTAGCACCGCCACGATCGCGATCTGCTCATCGCAATCTCTCTTTTCTCTCTCTTTCACGAACCAAAACCAGAGCTCTCTCTCTCTTTCTCTCTGCTCTCTCTCTTTCGTGTTGATTGCGGTGGCTTAGGGGGTCGTTCTGGTGCTGGTGCAATTACTGGATTTAAGCTCATCGCCGGAAAATCAAGCCATTTCTAGGGTTTCGACCGTCGTGGGTGAAAGAGGAGAGCATAAAAGGGAAAAAAAAAGAAATAAAAAATAAAAAATAGATCAGAAAAAAGAAAGGAAATAATTAATATGTAAGAAGAGAAGAAAAGGAAAAAAAAAATTAAGAAAAATAAATAAATAAATTAAGAGAAGAAAAAAAAAAGAAAGGAGAAAAAGAAAAGAAAATAAAATGAAGAAAAAGGAAAAAAATAATTAATAATAATAAAGAAAAGAAATATAGAAATAAACAATTAAAATGAATATAAAAAAATAGAATGTAATGAAATCACAACATTAATATAAATTAGAACATGAATATTAATTGGTATTAATTGTAATGAATTAATAAATTAAACAAAATTAACAAAGAAAGAAGAGAAAAGAAAAAAAAAAGAGAAAAGAAAATAAGGAGAAAAAGAAAAGAAAATAAAATGAATAAAAAGAAAAAAAACAATTAATAATAATAAAGAAAAGAAATATAGAAATAAATAATTAAAATGAATATAAAAAAATAAAATGAAAAAAAAGGCAAAAAGGACATCCCACAACAAGAAGTTATTTTACAGCTTATTCAACCAAACACTACTTTGCTGATTAAATCTGTAATCTCACAGCTGCACCAAACAGGCTAATAATTTATGTTTAAAACTATAATCTATAATCTCATAATTTATAATCAATTTCTCACAGTTCTACCAAATGGGGCTTATGTTTGGTTAAGATATAATATATGATGGAGAGTTGTGATTGGGAGCCCGAAAATGGGACTCCCCGAATGCCCCTAATTTTTTTTTTTTTTTTTTTTTCAGCAGAAGAAGGAAGAAGACGAAGAAGAGAAGGAAAGGGAGGGGAGGGGAGGATGAGGAGGAGGAGAAGAAGGAGGAGGGGGAGGAAGGACTGGAGGGGGCCTAAAAAATGGAGGAGGAGGGGGCGGAGGCGAGGCAGACGCGATCGGCGGCGAGGCGACGCGATCGACGGAGGCCGACGCGATCGGCAGAGGCGACGCGACGCGATCGGCGACGATCTGCTTCCCCTCTCTCTCTTTCTTTCCCTCTCCCTCTCCCTCTCTTTCTCTCCCTCTTCCTCTGCAATCGAAAATGGCGGGAAAAAAAAAAAAAGAAAAAAAAAAAAAAAACTAATGCCCAAACGTCGTTTTGGGCATTAAGGGCATTCGGGGCGGAGAAATTCGGGCACCAAATCATTTTTCTATGATGGAATAAGAGGAGAGTAATTATTTTTAATTTTTGGATAAAAGATTCCTCATTCGGGGGATTAGTATTGCATATCCTCTTTTGGGGATATACTATCCAGACTCTCTATATCCGGAAAAACCAAACACGGGATATAGGAAGGCAAGAAAACACGTGGGGTCCACCTCATATTATATCTGGTTTCCTCTCATATCCGCCCTTTATATACCCCTAACAAACCGGGCCTTAAGTCGGGTTGGTTTGGGATGTTCTAAAAAAGTGCACTTTTTGACTTATTGACTTATATGGATTGGGTTTGGGTTGGGTTTGATGTGATGTTAGAGAGGTGATGTGATTTAAATAAGATGATGTGACTTAAATAGGATAGTGACTTTTTGACTTTTTGTATTATTGTTTATGCCAAACTAACCCTTAATTGGGTCTCTAAACAAATTAATTATTTATCAATAAATTTAAGAATAAAGGTATACACATCAATTGATACACTAATTAGTGTACTAATAGATAATGTAGTATAATTTTATTAGTTTTGAATCTTTATAATTTATATAATAAGTAGGGTCTATAATTTTAAAACTACAATACTATAGTATATTAATTGATATATTAATTGGTGTGTGTAGCACTATTATAAATGTAAAGATAATTTTTTAGAGATTTTCATCATTTTTCTTTAAAAATAAATGTTTTTAAGAAAATAAATTAATTAACCAGTTGTCTGCTACCTACCCCGCCACTCTTTTGCCCTCCTCCTATGCCTAAGCCCTTTCTCACCCCACTTGTGAACTTTGTCGACCCAAACCATAACCCTCCCAACCACCCAAATCCCCTCAACTCTCCTTGTCGCAACACCACACTCCTTGTTCTTATTGCTCGAAAGCTTGCTCGGTGCAGTAGTTACTTGTACTCCTTGTTGCTACAAAATTTGTTGAGTGCACATGTTATTTGTATTTAGTACAAGTGTAATATGTTCAGGCATGTACCATTCACAAATAAGTGTAATATGGTCAAGCATTTACCATTGACACATACTTTGTATTTAGGATAAATTATTAATATATCCTAATAGTTAAACTTAAGGAAAAATCGGTCTGGGGTCCCTCTTCCATTTTTCATAATGGATGAGATCCACAAAATTATTTTTTGATGTCTAAAGTCCCTAAACATATATCAGATAAATTTGACTTTCTCTCTACTCTACTCTCTCTCTCTCTCTTCTCCTCTCACCCACTGTCTTCCAGATCCAGGGCAACACCTTCTCCTCCGACTCCTCCCTTCGCTCCGCCACCGTCGCAGACCTCCGCGCCGCCCGGATCCGCGACCCAAGGAGCTCTCTACCTTGATCGAAAATAATATCTCTCTCTCTCTCTCTCTCTCTGTGTGTGTTTTGTGTGAGTTTGTATGTATATCTTGGTACATGACTATGTGTTTTTTACATTTGGGTACAGCCGCCGCACTAAGCTAGGGTTTTGAGAGACCGGGCTCTTCAAATCTCGTTTCTTTGCATTTCGTTAGGTTTTACTTTGATATGTTAGATCTTGCAAGTACTAAAGCACTAAGCTAGGGTTTTACTTTGATATGTTTGATATGTTGGATTTTGCAGGAAACCGAGGAAAGGAGAAGGAAAAAACATGAGGAGGTTAAGATGTTGGAAAATTCACATTTCGATTACTACAAGATGAAGATGATAATGCAAATTGAGATTGCAGGATTGTTGGAGATCATGGAAGCAACAAAGCAACAGTGGGTATAACTCTTTTTCTACCTTCGAGTATGTTATTACCTAGTTTTCGGTTTAGCATTTTGAATCTGGTTGTTTCTTCAAATGAAAATTATAAGATTGTTTCTGTTGTAAAATAGGTTCTTTTTCTTTTTCTTTTTTTAAAAATTCTCCACCTTAGTAGTAGAATTTCTCAAATTTCTTTGGATTCAACCCAGAGAAAATTCAAATTTCTCTGGGTTCAAGCTTCCAGGAGTATTTGGCAATGGAACTGAATTTTCTCTGGTTTGAGAATTTCTCTGGGTTGAGAATTTATCTGGTAATTTAGCTCACAAAACGTCTATTTCGATTATTTTTTTTCATTTGAACTGAATTTTAGGTCAAATATTCAAAGAAACTAAATGCAAATTCAAAGAAACTAAAGGCAACTTAGGCACTAAATAATTAACAAGTCAACTTGGTTGTTAACCACAACTTCACATTTTATTCTGGGCAGAGTACAAGAACAAGCAAAAGCAAAAGCATCAAACTGACAGTTTACAGTTTACAGAGAAACAAACTAAAGAAGAAAAAATTTACACAGTGGCCAAAATCCCAGAGAATTTCTCTGGACATAAATTCTCTCCAGAGAAAATGGGTTGGCCAAGAAGTGGCTTTGATTCCACCCTTTTCCAATGGGTAGTGTAAGACAACAGCATCAAAGAATTTTTCTGAAGCAGTAGCACTAGTTCAACCCAGAGAAAATTGAGTCTAAATCAAAGAATTTCTTTGGACCAACCCAATTTTCTCTGGTTTGTTTGGTTTGGCCCCGTTCCAGTCGGCCACACCAGCGTCTTCATCGCCGTCTCTGCTGTTCATCGTGCCTGAAGCTTCAATGAAGAAAATTGGGCTGCCAAGGCCAGAGAATGGGCAGCAGCCAAAGTTGCAACAGATGATCTGCAAGAAAAAAATTGCGTACTGATTATAAATTTAACATATTGTCTTCTGAAGGGCAATTTGATTGTAAATTTGAAGTGGTCTCCCAAACATTTTGTTCCATGTTTTTTATTCACTTGAGGATACTACTTTCTTTGATGGATTATTTGGTAATTACTTCCAAACATCTACTTTGTTTTCACACAAACATGGTTGAGCACAGATTTGTGAACTAAAATTGGTAGCTTATATGATGAATATGATGCCTTTGCTTGTGTTTTTTGTGTTTGCTTGTGTTTCCTTATACTTTTTTCGTTGCCTCTGATACAGATGCTTCTTGGTAAAATTTAGAGCTTGAATTGTGGTGTTCTCACTTGGACCTTTATTCTTGTTTAAACGTCTGACTAGCTAGCCTATTGTTGTGGCTGTGAAAATTTCTCAGAGAAATTTCTCTGGGCCAGAATTTCTCTAACCAATTTTCTCTGGACTGAAATTTCTCTGAACCAAATTTCTCTGGGTCAGAATTTCTCTGAACTGAAATTTCTCTGGATCAAGGTTGAGGGACCTTAGACATTATGAAAATATTGTTGATGGACCTTAGACATTATGAAAATATTTGGTGTCCTTTATGCTCTAAAATCATAATACCAAAGACCTGAAAAAAAAATACCCCCTAAACTTAATTCTCATGAAATTCTATTAAAAATAATTCTTAGTAAAATCGTTGTTAAAAATAATTTTTTTGTAATGAGTTTTTACATGTCGCTTAAAATTAACAATTAGTGACTTTTTTGTTACGATTTTTATAAATTATCGCTAAAATTTAAAATTAGTGGCATTTTTTTATGATGAATTTTTTAAATTGTCACTGAAAATTATAAATTATTGACTTTTTTGTGACAATTTTTTTAAACTGTCACTAAAACTTATAATTAATGATATTTTTTGTAATAAATTTTTTAAATTATCACTAAAAATTACAAACTAGTAATGTTTTCTAATAATATTTAATAAAAAATATCATTAATTATCATAGAACCTATTAAATAATAAAACTACTTATTAGGATGTACACTCCCCTTGTATACACAATTTGCAATAGAAGTTGAGTCAACACATAAAAATTCTCTTTCATTTTTATCACAATCACATTTTAAACCTAATTTTTTTTAACAATAATTTTCAAAATTAAAAAAAAAAATTTATATTGTAACTTATTGTGACATAAGTTTTGAAAAGTTAGTTAAAAATTAATTTTTTGATTTTTTTTTATTATTTTAATAACGTATAAAAAAAAATAGAAAGGTGATGCAAATCAAAATAGACTAAAACTTAAAAAAGTCACTTTCTACTATCTAAGCCCAACTCACTTTTGATCTGTTTACGAGGATAGAGTTTTAAAAAAAAAAAAAAATGTTCACCAACTTAGCATTCCACATTAACTTGGCATCTCTTAAATAAAATTCTGATTCTACCACCACCGTAGTGTATGTAATATTTAGCAAGTGGAGGAAAGGATCATGAGAGTAGTGTATGTGTATGTAATATTTAGCAAGTGGAGGAAAAGATCATGAGAGCTGTTATAAACTGAAGCTCATAAGAGAGGTTATTTGATAGTTTTATAGTAAAAATTTCATACTATTTAATAGTATACACATTTATCATACTATTTTTCAAAAAATTCAAAAATTAACATAAAGATGATGAGCCTATTATTTAAATTAATAAAAATAAATTAAAATATCATATATTTGTACTATTATAAAAAAAAAATTAACTCTTGAATTGGTATGAATGTCATAAATTTTAAAATTTTTCCAAAATATAAATAACTGTTTAGATCTAAATTATTTCATAATAATTGCTATATAATTTCACTTACATAGTCTACCGACCTCTAATCTATGTATCCGTACCATGAAGACTATGTAATTTTTCTTGATA
Source organism: Camellia granthamiana (assembly GCA_036172215.1). Lineage (NCBI taxonomy): Eukaryota > Viridiplantae > Streptophyta > Magnoliopsida > Ericales > Theaceae > Camellia > Camellia granthamiana. The sequence goes on from CM069909.1 coordinate 92,305,604, forward strand.
ATAGACTGGTTCAAAAAAATTTAAAAAATATTAGATTTTAAATGATTTACTAAATTTTTCTTATGAAATTATATAAACATGAAATTCACGTAAGACTCATATAAAGTAAATTTTATATTTATATAAAATATTTAATAAAAAAATTAATAAATCTTTTAGGTCATGTTTGATTCACAAGATTAATAGTGAAGTATTAATAATCTTATTATATTAGTATAGTATTCACTATCCAATTGGATTAATAGTCATTGGATTAATAATCCCACCCCTAACCCCATTACTAATAATCCTACAAATTTGTTGGATTAATTATCTATTGGATTAATAATCCTAAATCAAAATGTTAAAACAAACATAAAATAATTATGTTCACAGATTAATAATCTCAATTCCATACTCTAATCTACCTAATCAAACATGCTCTTAAGGTATTAATTAAAAACTTTTGATAATATTTGAGGTGGCAGTGGGCTGATCATGATTTGATAATTGAAAGGTGGATTGAAGGATGATGTGAGTCATAAAAGTAGAGAAGATAATGGAAACGATAGTGACAATTGGAGAGAGAGAGAGAGAAAGAGAAATGTTTTCTTCCCTGGTAGTGATATAATGGCCTTGAAGGTAGTGTGGTATTGACTATTGAGATAGGAATTTGTACATAGAAATAATGACAGTAGCACATCATATGCGTGAGAGGGAGAGAGAGAAAGTGAAGAAGGAGAGCAAGAGTACAAAAAGATGAGGTGCTTTTTTAATCAATGGACGACTTAGACTATACCAATTCAGTAAGTCAATGATCAATTTCTCCCTCCCATTAAAAATAAAAAATCAATTTTTATCAAAGCTATTTTTATTTTTATTTTTATTTTTATTTTTTTGTTGAGAACTAGTTAAAAATTGAATTTATAAAAAAATTAATAAATTAATAGAGGCTTCATTATGTAGAAGCTAAAATGTCAACTAATTAGTTAAAAAATAACTCATTTTGTTCAGAAAGTTTAAATTTGCCAAATTTATACATGTTAAAAAGTCGTTAAAAAAAAATGTACCACCAAAATATCAAAAGTGAAAAATATCAAATGTTTGATTGTACTAACTTAATTTACTAGCTTACTTACATTGAGCAATTATTCATTATGAATCTCACATAAATGAATGACTATTGTTTTGGGGCAATATCACATAGGGCATAAAATATTTTTTTACTTACATCTTACATAGTATCCCAAAAAAAATGAAAAAAAAGAGAGAACATCTTCAAGATTGAATTATAAAATAGAGTTAAATTTTGACATACAACAAGCTTGCAATCTTCAATATTTAAATGATTAAAAATTTAAAAATTCTACTCTAATAGATAAATGTTGCTTCTTTTTTTATTTTCTTTACCAAAATCAAATGCAAATGATATTTGTTATTCTATCAAGAGACATAGAGTGAAGACTACTATTAAAATTTGAAATTTTGCTACATTTGGCATAAGTGATGCAATGCCAACAAATAACAAATCAAATAATTGTATTGAAACTTTTTGTCCAAACTGTTATATTATATCTGGGATTGTAAAAGAAAAAAATATTATTAATTTTCATTATGAGAATTTTTTTATATTGAGGTCATGATTGTCAGGATATTGTTTGATGTTCTTGTATAATTTAAAATTACTTGAATTTTAGAAATAAATTACCAAATAACTTGAATTTAGACAAAAATTCCTACAAAAACCATGTCCCCTACCCCTGCTATATAAATAGGTTGGAGAAGAATTGAATTATTTTGGTGAAGAGTGTGCAACTTTAGGGGAGCAAATATGAATGGGCCCTAATCCGCCAAAGAAATTACAATTGTCAATATGGGATGGGATGGAATGAGATGGGATGGGAGGGTGTGGGGATCCGAAGAAAATAATTTCCTCTCTCATTCTTTCGTGTCTCACTCTCCACCGTTAAACTTTGTCCTGTCCTTGCTCACTTTTCCAATCAAGAAGGCAAGCAAGGCAAGTAATTTATTGATAAAAAAAATGTTAGGAAGTTACAATGTAAAATTTTAAATTCAGAAGCAATAATATGATAAGGGAATTAAATAAGATCAATTTGATTGATTACAATTTTTGTATTTTATTAGAAGGTTTGTAGTTTAAATCTTTCTGTTTGTGTGTAAGCCTTATTTCCCGTTTAATAATCTGAACTTTCTCTTTTATTTTGAGAGTTTCTTTGTAAAATTTTATATTGTATTTGATCTTTATTATTATCAGGGGTGAAGGCATAGCAGGACCAAGAGGTCACGTGTCCCCCCTCAGTTTTGAAAACTTTTTATTTTTTTTTTGGTTGTTATCATGTATAAAATATATTCTTTTTTTTTCTTAACATGTTCTTTGGTTAAAAGTTTATTGTATTGTTCACAACAAGTAGTTATTTAACACTTTGGAAACACTATGTTGTATTATTTATGTAATAGTTTAAATCAATAGTGTAGCAAAAAATATTATAGATTAGATATAATGAACTCATTATTTTTAAGTAGTTGACATACCACTTAGTATGATTTGTGATTTTCTATACTTTGAGTATCACGTAAGTAACGTCATATGATACTCTAAGATTGTTTAATAATTTTCATTCAAAACACATCATTTATAAGCAATATCATCTCTTTAATATTTTTGTGTCAAATAAAAATTAAATAGATTTTATAATAATTTGTGTTATAAATGATGTGTTTTTATTTTTAAAACTATGAATTTTGATCCATAATTTTTTTGTGCTAAAATTACAAACTTACATCATCATCCCACACTAAGCTATTCCACACTATTATAGAATTTTGATTTGTTCTTATGAATAATGAATATGTAATTTTTTATATTTAAATTTATCTCATAAAATTATTCTATGTGTTTCGTTTGAGTTTTTTGAATTAAGTTTTTTGTTTTTCATTTTTTTTGTTTTTAGTTAATATTTTTAAAATTTTAAGCATTTTTTTTTACTTTTTTAGATGTACCTTACTTAAATGTATCTAAAAAGTAAAAAATTTGTGAAAAAATATTTTAAAAAATTAATAAATACATAAAAATATGAAAAATATATTGAATTCTCGTTTTTTTTTTTTTTGTATTTTGGTATTTAGTGAATTTTTAAAATATTTTTTTCACAAAAATTATACTTTTTATGTGTATTTATGTTAGGCGTGTCTTTTTTTAGTTTTCATACTTTTTTTTCATCTCTTTTTACTTTTTTTTGTGCTTTTTTTTTTTTGCAAGTATAATCTAAATGTTGCTCATTTTTTTTTTTTATGTGTATTTTTTTTTTTTTTGGTATCTAAGTGCTTTTTTTTTTTTTTAGGTGTGTATTCTAAGTGTTTTTTTTTTTTTTTTAATAAGTGTCCCCTCTCATTGAGTTTTATTGAGTTTTCTAAGTGTTTTTTTTAATTTTTAATCTCTCTCTCTCTCTCTCTCTCTCTCTCTCTCTCTCTCTCTCTCTCTCTCTCTCTCTCTATATATATATATATATATATATATATGCTAAGGCCTCTTTTGGAAAAATAAGTTAAAGAGTCATTTCCTAACTTTTAACTCACTTTGGGTCATATCATCTCTCATATTTTTTACACGTTTTTTTTTTAAAAAAAAACAAAGGGTTCGTTTGGAAAAGTGAGTTGACTTTTTGGTTTTTTGACTATTTTAGCTTAAGCTAAAAAGCCTCGTTTGAAAAAGACTTCTTGGCTTTTTTAACTTTTTGTGAGAGAAAGAATGTAATGATTATGGGTTAGATGTGATATTTTATTTTATTGGGCTAAAAAACATATTTTGTCTTTTTGTGACTAAAATAGCCCCAAACCCAACCCAACTCATCTTCCCAAACAAAGGTTAAAAAATCAACTTAACTATCTTTCCAAAACACCCCTAAGATTATTGCTAATAACACTAAACTTTTTTTCTTTAGACATTCATGCCTTCATATCTCTTTTTTGTGTTACAAATTGATTCTATCATAAAATTTTAATTTTGTCTTCATCAGTAACCTCTTAAATCCTTACCTTAACTCTCTAATCCTACTCTAATGCAGCCAACCACCACTAGTTCTCATCGCTACCCTTTCTTGCCAATTTCAAGCTTTGACCCTTCCAACCTCACTTTGCCTCTATTTGCCGTCCCATTCCATCTTTATTACCTTTGCCCTTCCACAAATACATCTCTACCACCCCTTAGAAAGAGAAATCATGAGAGTGAGAGATAATAAAAAGAAGAATGAAGAGATAAATGAGGGAGACGATAATGTCACGGGAAGAGAATGCAAGATCATGATAAAGTGAAGAACTAGCGCTAGAGAGGGGTTAAGGGTAGCACCGGAGATAGGATAAGGGTTGTTAATGATGTGGCATTAGAGATGCAGAGAGCAGGAGAGGGGTTATTTGATGCGAATGTCGCAAAGGGGAATGAGGAGTCTAAGAAGAAGATTTCTAGAGTGGTGGAGTGGTTAGCAATGGGGATGCTTGAGACGGGAGGGGAGGAAGTGAAAAGGTACTCCCAAAAAAACAATAGTGGGGGTGGAGGTCCAAAAAATAAGGGTATAATTGAAATTAAGGTAATGGTAAAAAAAAAAATGAAAATGAAAATGTAAAGAGTAATTTAGTGGACCAATGAATAACAATGAATAACACTATGTTTTGAAAATTTAAGTGAAATTGTGCAAAGATGATTTTATTCTCAAGAATAATTAATTATGTTAACAATGGTCCATAACACCACAAAGTAATATGATATTTTCTTATTAAAATATGCAAAGGCTTACAAGAATTTATTCATAAAAAATACTGTACTTGTTTTAACAATTACCAAAACGTTAACTTTTTAAAATTTTAAAAAATAAAAATAAAACAATTAAAGGAAAACAATTTTTTACCTCTCTGAGGATTCAGGCCCTCTCTATCGTAGACAATTAATTAACTTGTGATTCGATGACAATAAAATTTAATTAGTTATAATCATAATAATAATAAAATATATATATATATATAATTAATACAAAAAAAATTCAAAGTGAGAGACAAATCTTAATAAATAATATTTTATTTAGTAAGATGTAAAAGTTATGTCTAATCGAGTTAACGAATTTAAATTGTTTCTTGATATAGTAAAGAAAAGGAAGATAAAATATATAAATTGTTTCTTAAGATCATAGGATTGATAGGAGTGGCAAATATGAGCGTCAAAAAAGAAAAGAAAAGGAAAGAAAAGAAGAGAATGACGGGGACAGCAAAAAGGAAGAAAGGAAAAAGGGTAGAAAAAAATAAGAAGAAAAAATAGAGAGAGGGTATTATTAAATGAATAATATTATATGTATTAATTAATATATTAATAAATGATATAATATAATTTTAAAAATAGTGGTACTGTATATATCAATTAATATACGTATTAGTGACTAATTAGTATTATGATATTATTAATGACCCTATTTATTATACAAATTATAAATATTTAAAATCTCTAAAATTATGTTACATTATCTATTAATACATTAGGTGTACAATAATTAGTGCATATAGTATTATTTTTTTAAAATTTTTAAATATTTATAATTTATATAATAAATAAAATTAATAATAATAAAATAATACTAATTAATATATTAATATGAACATTAAGGTCAAGTTTGACATCTACTAAATAATATAAAAAATTAAAAAGTCACTATTATATTTAAGTCACATCATCTTATTTAAATCACATCACCTCTCTAACACATCACATCAAACCCAATCTAAATTCAACTTATATAAGTCAATAAATCAAAAAATATACTTTTTTTAAAACATTCCAAACCAACCCTAATTAATATAGATATCACCACCGTTATTGTTCACCAGTATTAGCGGGTGCTACAGAGTAGAGATATTTATATGTGTTTCTCTCTCTAAATATATAGCTGTCTCTTTCTTTCTCTCTCTCTCACACACAGACCATCGTAATTTCAATTCAGACTGGGAAAATGGGATTATGATTTTTCAGAGATTCCATTTGTATCATCTGATCTGGAAGGTGGGTGTGGTCTTAATTGTATATTAGGGCATGAAAATCTGCAAGGGGATTTGTTCTGAATCTTTTATCCTCAGCTCCACCATTGTTGATTGGTCCGTTTTCAATGAATTGGTTTCAAAATCCCATATTTTAATTATATTCTATTTGGGTTTTTCTTTCTAAGTTTGGATATATATATATATATATTTATATTTAATCTTTCTCTTCGTTCTTGGGCTGTTTCTAACACAATTTTCAGATACCCATTTCAATATTAATATGATTATAAGCTGTCTCTCAACTGTTGACAAATTAAGAAGAAAAAGAAAAAGAAAGAACCTGTTTTTCGACTGTATCCCCTTTGATTTGAAGCTTATATTTTTATTTTATCTGGGTTTTGCTTTTTATGTTTCTGAAAGTATGATTTTGTTCTTGGTGGGTACACTTCATTAAATAGTTTAATATCATATATTTGTATTGCCCTATTGCTGCCTAGATGATTTGATTTTCACTGTATGTTGCTCCATTTTGTTATTAAAGAAATGGCAGGAATGGTTTCTGATTGACTTGTATTGTGTTCTTCTCTGTATTGAGCTCTCTATGCTGCTCTGTTCCACTCATTTGTGGTTGATGTTGGTTCTTATGATTGCAATTTCTCAGGAGTCCACTCTAGATTGGTCCAATTTTGCTCGCTTTTAATGGAGTGTCCGGATAAGGAGTTGGTATGCTTCTCATCTACTTGCTTAGCTCTTTTCTGTTTTTTTTTTTTTTGGGTTTTTGGCTTGACTTAGCCTTTTGTATTCATAGTTGACCCTTTGCTAAACCATGTTCACATTTAATCCTTCTCTAACATATTGGGTTTTCATCTTTGTATTGTTCAAGAACCATTTGATACTTGCTGAATAATACTTTTCAGTATTGTTGTTGAATTCATAGTGGTTAATGAATTTGCTTCTTCATTCTCTCAAATTACATCAAAGATTATTTTGTCCATGCTATTTGGGTGTGAACATATTAATATGCTCGGCTTGCTAAGAAGTTAGATTTTGCATAGTGAACAAAAAGGCCCTGTTTGGTGTAACTTATCGGGCCTACTTATGGGTTTTTTTAGGAGTTTGTGCTAGAGTGTTTGGTGCAGTTACTGCGTACAACTCATGAGGCAAAAATAGTCTATATAAGCTGATTATTGAGTGTAGCAATTTGTCTATGTTGATTGAATGTACAAAAAGAAAGGTTGTGGCTTTATATTTGAATCCTTTTATTTTAAGCTCTTTGGATATTTGAACAGCATCAATTGATATCATGTAGGAGTGAAAGATGGATAGGGGTAGATTGGATTTAAGATTTCATCACTCTGGTTCCACACCATCAGAGGAATCTGTAAACATAAATTTCAGAACATAAACCTTACACTTCGGATCATTTACCATGTGTATTATCAAGAAATCAAGCCAAAATGACATACCTGAATCCATTGACGAACGGTTAAACGGAAGCGTGATTATCAATAAGCTCTTTGTTATTGATTATGTTATTGCCTTCTAATCCTTTCCCCTTTGGTGCCTTATGTTTCTCCTTGAGAGGATTTAGAAAACATGGCAGTGTTTTTTACCACCTGGGAAGGAATAGGGACCATAACCTTTTAAAGGTTGTAATTGGTTTTCAAAACTGAAACGTTACCAATATGTATTAATTTCTATTTATTGGTTTTCAACTGAAACGTTATGGAAGTTCAAAAGGAAACAATAAATGTCTATTTATTGTTTCAAAACTGAAAACCAACTTTAACCATTATTGGTTTTAATTCTATTTCTGCCCTCATAGAAATAGGAATTAAACAACTAGTATCTACACATTAGGTCCATAACACATATACCCTTAAGCCTATTAACTAAATTGAATCACTTAAATTGTAGGTTTCTTATAAATGATAACACCACATTTAATTATGTGGTCCCATTGAGACATTATCTAACAATCTCCCACTGGACCACATATGTATCCTGAAAAATGTGCTTAATTTTAGTGAGCTCAGAAATTTGTTATCATAACTTGAGGGTATCCAAACAATCTTGTCCATTAACTATATTAATATAGGATCAAAGCGGTCTTCGTTACATTAATCGTAACTCGACCCACCAATGGTCACGTATACTAATACAGCTAAATGACATAGATCAATCATGGATGCGTAGCATGGAAATTACATATAACGTGATCCATACATGCCTATTTCCAACTGGTCCTACTTAACTTTATTGAGATCAATACTTCACAATACGTAACAGAGTGTAATAAACTGAATACTTCATTTCTGCAGAAATTAATCTAATTACATAGATAAAACTCAAGGCTGACATAAAGCAGTAATATAAATACAAACTCCCACTAAACCAGAATGTTCTCAAATAGAACAACACCCATATGAGCAGTGTGCTCATGAAAGACCTTGGGTGGTAGTTCCTTCGTAAGTGGATCCGCTATCATGGAGTTTGTCCCAATGTGCTCTATGGAAATCTGTCCACTCTGCACTCTTTCTTTTACAACTAGGAACTTGATATCAATATGCTTTGATTTTGTCGAGCTCCTATTGTTATTGGAATATGAAACTGCAGACTTATTGTCACAATATAACTTAAGTGGTCTTTCAGTGCCTTCCAAAATACGCAACCCAGTGACAAAATTCCGCAGCCATATCCCTTGGTTTGATGCCTCATAACATGCTACAAATTCTGCGGCCATGGTGGATGAAGCTATGAGCATCTGCTTTGCAGACCTCCAAGAAATTGCTTCGCCAGCTAACAGATAAATATAGCCTGATGTGGATTTCTTACTGTCTTGGCATCCAGCAAAATCAGAGTCGGAATATCCAATGACCTCTAACTTATCCGATCTCCTATATGTGAGCATATATTCCTTTGTTCTCTGTGAATATCGCATAACACGCTTGACTACTTTCCAATGATCCACGCCAGGATTACTTAAATATCTGCCTAACATGCCAACTATAAACGCAATATCCGGACGCGTACATACTTGAGCATACATTAGACTCCCTGCAGCCGAGGCATAAGGAATCTTCTGCATTTCTTGAATTTCAAGACTGTTCTTCGGGCATTGGTTGAGACTAAACTTGTCTCCCTTAGCAACCGGGGTTTCACCTGATTTACAATTTTGCATGCCAAATCTATTAAGTACTTTTTCGATATAGCTCCTTTGTGATAATCCCAGAATACCCCGAGAACGATCTCGGTGTATTTCGATTCCTAATACAAAGGAAGCATCACCAAGATCTTTCATTTCAAAATTCTTAGATAGAAATCTCTTGGTGTCATGCAATAAGTTTATATCGTTTGTGGCAAGCAATATGTCGTCAACATATAAAACCAAAAATATGTGTTTACTCCCACTGAACTTGTGATACACACATTCATCAACAACGTTAGTTTCAAAACCATACGAAGTGAGAACTTGATGAAATTTGAAGTACCACTGACGAGAAGCTTGTTTGAGTCCATAGATGGATTTAGTCAATTTGCAAACCATATTCTTTGGGTCTCCTGACACAAAGTTTTCTGGCTGCACCATATAAATTGTTTCTTTAATGTCACCATTAAGAAAAGCTGTTTTGACATCCATCTGATGCAACTCAAGATCAAAATATGCAACAAGCGCCATAATTGTCCTAAAAGAATCTTTCGAAGAAACTGGAGAGAAAGTTTCTTTAAAGTCAATTCCTTCTTTTTGAGTAAAGCCTTTGGCTACAAGACGTGCCTTATACCTCTCCACATTACCATTTGAATCCCTTTTGGTTTTAAATATCCATTTACAACCTACGGGCTTCACACCAACTGGTAATGAGACAAGTTCCTAAACTTTATTGTCTTGCATAGACTTATATTCTTCATTCATGGCTTCTATCCACTTATGAGAATTGGAACTTTCCATGGCTTGACGAAAGTTGATTGGATCATCTTTCGACATTCCATTTTCTACCTCATGTTCCTGAAGATATACAATATAATCATCTAAAAGTGCAAATCTCCTTTCTCTTGTGGATCGCCTTAATGGCACAGATTCTTGAGGTTGAGGTTGTAGAGTTTGTTCCTCAGGAACAATTACCTCATCTTGAATGGGGGTTTGAACTATATTATCTTAAACAATATTGTCTGGTTGAGGATCCGAAATTACTTCTCGAGCAATGACAGGTATAGGAACCTGTAATTGGTCAAAAGTAGTAGTAGGAAGTGGGATTACTCCTGCTTCCTCCTCAAAAACAATGTCTCTACCTGGATATCTCCCCCCAAACTCAACATCCTCAAAAAATGTTGCAATTCCCGTCTCAAATATTGACCTATTTGTGGGATCATAAAACTTGTAACCCCGTGATCGTTCGGCATAGCCAATAAAGTAGCTGCTAATGGTTTTAGAGTCCAATTTTCGTTCATGAGGTTTATAAGGCCTCGCCTCAGCAGGACACCCCCACACATGCAAATGTTTTAGACTAGGCTTTCGCCCAACCCAAAGCTCATAAGGTGTTTTTGCAGCTGCTTTAGTTGGTACCCGATTTAAGATATAAGTTGCTGTCTTTAGAGCCTCACCCCAGAGAAAATAAAAGGAATAAACAATTATGCTCACATTAAGTTACCAAACAGATAATCTCTAAATAAATTAATTTAATGACAATATCTCAAGATACCTAGCACAACATTAATACCAAGCCTTTGGGTAGTGATATTAACTGTAAGTGGTATTCTTGTTGTAATGATCAAACATTGACAATAAGTTATGTCAAATAACAAATCTATCTTTTGATGGATTTATTATTCACATTAGGTTTTCTTGACAATTGGCACATGTTTATCACCACAAAATGTGTGTGTAATTCTGCCAAGTATTAATCATGTCTTTAGACCGATAAATACCCGCATGAGATACACAGACATGAACATCAAAACATGCCATATAAAACAATCTAGATAAGAGAGATCACTTTTGTGACATCTTGTTTGAATGGACTTATATTGAGAATGTTAGAAAATTAAATTGCTGTAGACGTTGTATGAAATTACATTAAATTTAAAGATTTCTTAATTTGTTACCCCGAAATATTATATAATCTGCAGCAATCCCAATTATATATACATACATATATAAATAGAATTGACGGGTCCAAAAACAAATAGTTTTTTTTTTTTTTTTTATGATATTCAAAATTAAACCGATCAAATCGCAAGATATATCTATATATATATAAATACATGATGTTCATCCATTTGAGAGAAAAAAAAAAAAAAAAAAAAACTGCCCACCGAATCATTTTACAATTCCAGAAAACAGATTGCCATTTTCATAGAACAAAACAGGAAAAAAAAAAGAATTTACATCCATAAGAAAATTCAGAATCTGATTCCAGGAAACTAAATAGAATGAATAAAGCATATCAATTCTGATAATACACATGTTATGCTGGCTCTGATACCAATTGTAAACATAAATTTCAGAACATAAACCTTACACTTCGGATCATTTACCATGTGTATTATCAAGAAATCAAGTCAAAATGACATACCTGAATCCATTGACGAACGGTTAAACGGAAGCGTGATTATCAATAAGCTCTTTGTTATTGATTATGTTATTGCCTTCTAATCCTTTCCCCTTTGGTGCCTTATGTTTCTCCTTGAGAGGATTTAGAAAACATGGCAGTGTTTTTTACCACCTGGGAAGGAATAGGGACCATAACCTTTTAAAGGTTGTAATTGGTTTTCAAAACTGAAACGTTACCAATATGTATTAATTTCTATTTATTGGTTTTCAACTGAAACGTTATGGAAGTTCAAAAGGAAACAATAAATGTCTATTTATTGTTTCAAAACTGAAAACCAACTTTAACCATTATTGGTTTTAATTCTATTTCTGCCCCTCATAGAAATAGGAATTAAACAACTAGTATCTACACATTAGGTCCATAACACATATACCCTTAAGCCTATTAACTAAATTGAATCACTTAAATTGTAGGGTTCTTATAAATGATAACACCACATTTAATTATGTGGTCCCATTGAGACATTATCTAACAGAATCAGCTTTGGACTTGGAAAAAGCCTACTGTAATCCTACCAATCTGCCTTCGTCCAGTCCACCATCACTACAAGCTTTCACATCAAGTAATCAACATTCCGAGAGCAACGCAGCCTACTTCTCATGGCCCACTTCGAGTCGGTTAACTGATGCAGCTGAAGATAGGGAAAATTACTTTGGAAACCTTCAGAAGGGGGTTCTGCCTGAAACTCAAGGGCGACTGCCTACGGGGCAGCAAGCTACCACGTTGCTTGAACTGATGACCATTAGGGCATTTCATAGCAAGATCTTGCGCCGTTTCAGTCTTGGCACAGCAATTGGATTTCGGATTCGTCGGGGTGTTTTAACTGATATACCAGCTATTCTTGTCTTTGTTGCTCGGAAAGTTCACAGACAATGGCTCAACCATATTCAGTGTCTACCCACTGCTCTTGAGGTTTGGAAATCTGCGTATCTCGCGGCTTTCTAATTTATAGTAATTCTAATTTTGGAGGGTTTTCTTTTCATTTCAACTCCATGTTCAATTGTAGGTTTTAAATGTTGGATTTGACATCAATCTTGGTTCTCGTCAAAATACTGCAGCTGAAAGTTTTAAAAATTTTGTTGAAGTATAATGATATATGTGACATGTATTTAACTCGTGTGTTACGAACATTTTGAAGTTTGTTGAAACTTGAAAATGAAACTAAATATTAAGCTTTGAAAAATTAGAAAACTACCTTTTAGCCTTTCATTGAACTTCTGTACTTGGAAGTCAAATATTTTTTTGGTATTTATTGAGCAGGGACCTGGTGGTGTATGGTGTGATGTTGATGTTGTAGAATTCTCTTACTTCGGTGCACCTGCAGCGACTCCAAAAGAACAATTGTATAATGAGCTTGTAGATGGCTTGCGGGGAAGTGATCCATACATTGGTTCTGGTTCCCAGGTATTTTTCTTCTTCTTGATAGCCGTTCATCTTCTTATATGCTGTTTAACTGATTGGGCAAGTCTTTTCTTATACATATACACAAGGATTAGAATTTATATTACTTACATCCAGATAAATGGTGACAAGAGTACATAGGAGTATAAGGATGTAAAACAAGTCTTTTGTTTTTATTCTTTATTCTTGTGCTATAATCTGTGAATTATGGACAATAAATAAAACTATATCTGTGAATTATGGACATAAGTCACTCCATTTTTAACTCCTTCCCTTCAGTGATAGTAGATTTATGGTTTAAGGTGCCAGTTTCCAGAAGTTGGTTATCCTTTTCGGAAGTTATGATTTTTGAAGGTTTCTTTTGTTAGAATGATTATGAAGTTATGATTTATGAATGTTTCTTATGTTCGAATGTCTGTTAAATGATATATCCTATAGCCTATAGACCATCAAGCTTAACCCATTTTTTTTTGTTTTAATTGTTTAATTCAAAGCACTTTAGTTTTGTTTGTTCCTCCTTCCCCAAAAGAGGAATTCCATATAAAACTTTTTTCGGTGATTCTTTATGATCCCTGAATTATTTCTATCATTACCTGCTCTATTCAGAAGATGTGAAACGATCCAAAATAACTAGCTGAAAGGTTTCAAAAAACCATTTCCTATTTAGTTGTAGTTTTATTTGGTGTATCTTAAGATTGGAGATCTCTTATATGAACATGACCATTATATGAACATAGGTTTTTTAAACTTGTGCCAGTGACAGGAGTAACTATAGAACTTTGTTTCAGGCATTTTTTTTACTTGTGATGTGGATAAATGTGACAACGTTTTTAATTGATGTTCTTGTGCTTTTTTCTTATTTGTTTAGTATGCTCGTCATCATAAGCTAAACTATATTTGTTACTCCATTTTGATATACACGTCTTGCATGCGGACAAAGAAGATTTGCCATTGCTCTCACCTTTATAGTCTATAGGCTATATCATTTAACAAATCTATGGATTATATGTTTATGATAATGATATCAAGGTCATTACCAGTGTTGGTTCCACTGTAATGGGAGGGGTGGACCTAGGTAGAACAAACTTGGATTATTTGCATAAACTGTCTACATACAGACTCAAATCTCACATTTTCATGCTTGACTTCCCAAAGCTTTGAAGCCATGGCCCACGTGTTTTATAACATGCACCATCAAATATAACATAATCCAATTTTGCATTATGGCACATGCCCAAATGAAAACTTGCATTGCAGGACACAAATATTGTAGCTCTGCACCAACATGACCAAGAAAACCTTGTGGGTGATACTCATGTTATTACTTGTCTCCTAGGTTGAAAGTCCATCTCTGCCTTTTCCCAAAATCATAAAATCATTTTAATCTTACATGTCATCCCATTCCGAGCTTTACATGAATCTGGAAAATTCATGTGTGGACTTGGCATTGCATAAAGGATTTTCTTTCAAGCATATTGAGTGCCTTCTTTTGTTTATTAAATGTGTATTCTCCAGCAGACAAGAAACTGCTGTAGCATGTTTTTACTATATCTTGGTTCCCTTGTTTTGCTGATTTTTTAACATCATTATTATGAATTCGAATTAGCTATGTCACAGTTGACTAGTTCTCTAACATCCAAAAATGGTTGGTATGTCGTAGTTGGACCATGCTGAAAGGCATTTGTTGGAACTTGAAATATTTGGTTTCAATACAACCCTTACCAACTGTAGTATTACAGTGTCTACATTATTATCCCTATGTTATATTGCGGGTACTATTCTCATCTTCAACTATTTTAATATAAATATGTGCTAAGGTGGAGGGTTGGTTACGCACTCAAAACCTGTTTGTTTGATTCTCCGCTTCTCTTCTAACCCTAACCTTAGGGTGTGTTTGGATCAAGCATTGGAGAAGCGATTTGTGGAGGAAAAGGAATTAGTAAGGGAAAAGTGAATGAAATATAAGTTAAATTTTGTTCACTTTTCTCTTCCTTTTCGTTTTCCGAATCCCTCCTCAAATCCTTGATCCAAACACAGCCTTAATCTCATATTTTCACTTCAACTGCAACTATTCAGAAATCAATGTATCCAAAATTTTCATTAGTTGTTATGTTGGAGTGCTATTCATTTTTATTTGTTTTATCCTTTTCTTCTTTTTAAGAGGTGTGGATTCCATTTTTGTTGTTCCTTATGGCCATTTGACACTGCAAGATTGATTTGTTAAATGGGAATTTGTTTACATGTTCACTCAGTTGTTGCTCTTGAAATTACATGATCGCCTGTTGCTTGTTTAGGTTGCGAGCCAAGAAACATATGGAACCTTGGGGGCTATTGTAAAGAGCCGAACAGGAAATCAGCAGGTCGGCTTCCTCACAAATCGACATGTGGCTGTCGATCTGGACTACCCAAACCAGAAAATGTTTCATCCCCAGCCTCCAAGCATTGGACCTGGGGTGTATCTGGGTGCTGTGGAAAGAGCAACATCATTCATAACAGATGATCTTTGGTATGGCATCTTTGCCGGAATAAACCCAGGTAATATAATTCCAGATTATATGATAACCATTAATTCATCATCTGCATAGACGCAATCAAATCTGTTGCATTTTTCAATGAAAGGCTTTTTATCAATTTATATAGATCATGTCCATTATTTCTTGATACACTGTACTCTAGGATTGCTGGAAAAAAAGATATGGTTATCCCATTAGGATCCGGAGCTGTCACCGGTAAGAGACTCTCAAGGCAAAAAGTAAAAATCATCTCTTCTTTAAATGGTGTCTCCAAAAGAGATTTGTCCAGCTCTGAAATGGAACTAAACCCCATGCTATCCAACCTCGGTTTCCATCCCTCTCTAGAATGCATTGCTTATAAAAATTAGCAATCCCAGTCCTCACCTCTTTTTCCTGTGAAAGTGAATCATCAATCTTCTCTTTCACAATTAGGTTGTTTCTTCTTTAGGCATTACTACATGGAAAAAGTGTGTATTCCTGTCCCCTCCAACCACTTAGAATGGGCTTTCTGCTATCAATTAATTCCTCCATAATGGCAACCCTGCAAAATTCCTCCTCCCTTCTAACCTTTTCTTCCGTTGACAGTCCCACTCTCTTCCAAAGCATCAAGAGAGAATATTTTCTAATAGTCAGGCCCTCTGCACCTCTAGGTTTATGAAATCCTCCTTATTCCACCTTTTCAAATCGAGCTTCAACAATTTCAACTTACTAGCCAAGGTGAAGCCTGGAGTGCCTTCCACCTCATAATTGTTCCACCAGATTGAGAGTTTGTCCCTAAAACCATCCACCAAAAACCACATGTTTTTAAATCTGGAGACAACTTCTCCTAATACCTGCAATAAAAGGAACATGGTCAGAAACTGGTCTTGGAAGAGGGATTTGCACCTCTTCCGAAAAGTGCTCCTCCCACTCAACTGAAACCAGATACTGATCTATCTGTGATAAGGGGAAACCTATATTGGACCAGGTAAATTGTCACACCCCAAGTAGCCTACTAACCCAGCAACTTGAATGGAGTGAGTCTACCAAAGTAACGCAAAAGCACACCTCGCAGGGTGGCTCCCCCACCCCCCTCTCCAAGAGCGCACACGTCCTCGCCTGTGGGGCCACACATTCGATCGGGTTCGGCTCTAACAAATGCTATCAGAGCCCAAGTTGGTAGACCCACTCCATTCAAGGGCATACATGTCCTCGGTTAGATTTTTATTTCCTACGAGTTGAGTTGAATTTATATTTTGTTTATTTAGACAATATGCTGAAACATCTCTGCTTTTACATGTGTGCTAATGTGTTTCTCATCGTGTCCTGACCCCCACACATGCCCATCACGATCTGGTGATCGTGCAGAAACATTTGTTCGAGCTGATGGGGCGTTCATTCCTTTCACTGAAGATTTTGACATGTCCAATGTAAGGATACCCGTTAAAGGAATAGGTGAGATTGGTGATGTCAATGACATAGACTTGCAGTCACCAATCAACAGTCTTATTGGCAGACAAGTGGTAAAAGTTGGAAGAAGCTCTGGTTTGACTACCGGGACCATAAGGGCGTATGCCCTAGAGTACAATGATGAGAAAGGGATTTGTTTCTTTACTGATTTTCTTGTGGTTGGCGAGAATCAACAGACCTTTGACCTTGAAGGCGATAGTGGAAGCCTCATTCTCTTAACAGGTCAAAATGGGGAGAAACCACGGCCTGTTGGGATCATTTGGGGTGGGACAGCTAATCGAGGTCGGTTGAAATTGAAAGTTGGTGAACCTCCGGAGAATTGGACTAGTGGAGTTGATCTAGGGCGCCTTCTTGATCTTCTTGAACTTGATCTGGTTACAACCTGTGAAGGGCTTCAAGGTTTGTCCTTCTGAATCCTCTAGTTCAAGATTTCTTTCAATAATACAATTGCCGTGTTACCTTTGATAGTGCTTTTATATTTGGTTTGTTAATATGTTATTATTATTTCATTTAGGGCAAGGTGTCTATAATAAGAAATATAATTTATTTTCAACTAAAATGATATGCAAGCATTGAAGTGTAATTAAGATTTGAAGCCACCACTGGCATTGGAAAATGGTGTTTGGGGGTAGTTGTTAAATATACAAAAGAGAGAAAAAAGTAAAAAAAGACGAGGGCTACAAAATTCGTTGTAACACGGAACACTCTCCCGTGTGCTTGTGCCCACTAACATGTGCATGATTCTACCTATGAAGCACGTGTATGGATACGAGTATTGATACGGATATGATATGATACGATAAAATAAAAAAAAGAGTAGAGTACGGGTATGACTTCGTACGCTTATAAAAAAATATTTCTTTTTAATTTAGAGTAATGCAAAAATTAATTAAATGGTTTAATTTGTTAAGATTCAGCCTACAATTAATATTTAATGTCAAAAGTAAAGGTATAAATTAAAATTAAATGTCAATATATTAACTAACTTACAAATCATAGTTTAATTTTAAAAACATGCTAAGTACAAAACTAAAAGTAAAAAAAAAGTCTAGTGAAAGGAGTTTTATCTCTGTAATAGAAGAAAATATTGTTTTAACTGAGATACGGTATGGCTTGAATATATAGTAAGTACGTCTGGGTACGCCAAAAATTAAGGAAAAAAATTTGGATACATGTTTCGTGTACCCGATACGTTTGCAGAAGTATCATACGAGATACCATACGCCAGTAAGTACCGGGTACGGATATGGGTACGACACGTTTTTCAAAATACCCATGCTTCATAGATTCCACCCATTACGTCATTTTTTCAACTAAAATTGTATAAATATATAAATATTTTCAACTGACATGTGCATGATTCTATTCTGCTTTGTGGTGCATTGTCTTTTTCTTTTTCTTTTTCTTTTACCCGTCCCCCCTTCCATATCTTTTCAGTGGGGGCTAAAAAATATTCCTAGGCAAGGAAAGAGCTAGGGAGGTAGAATTTTGGTGTAATAGAGTTTAGGATTCTTGCACTCTGTTTTTTTTTGCATTTTTTGATACTTGGTGCGACAGAAAACGAAGTCAACAGAAAACAAGCTTATTTGGACAGAAAATGTTTTTCACTATTAAAAATTTTTCGCTGAAACAAATAGAGCATTAGTGGCAAAAGATTTTCATCCTTTTTGTTCTACTGATTATATCCCCATGTATCTTTTGTTGACCATTACTCCTGTGCTAATTTCTTCGTCTTGTTAATGTAGCTGCACTGCAAGAGCAAAGAAATGCTTCTGCAGCGGGCATGGATTCTACCGTGGGAGAATCATCTCCCCCTGACCGGTTGCAACTGAAAGATAAAATTGGCGAGAACTATGAGCCTCTCGGCCTACACATTTGGCAAGTACCTATTGAAGGTGAGTCCCATCAGGGCCCAATCCCATCATTCATGCACGGAAATTTTCCCGATGAAGCCGGTACTGAAGCAGCTCCCAATTTAGAGCACCAGTTTATTCCAAGTTTTACTGAAAGATCTGCGGCGCATGAGAACAATCAACAAGGAAACACAGAATCAAAAAACCTAGCAGCATTAAGGAGTGGTTCTGATGAAGAGATTTCTGTTTTGTTGCAGTTGGGCGAGCCAGAACCAAAGAGAAGAAAGCAATCGGATTCTGATTCTCCACTAGGCGTAGAAGACCAAAAACCCAAAATGAAATAAAGGTAACTGCCTCGTGTTGAGAATTCTTTTGGAGAGTTGAGTTAAGATTCTCGGGTCTTTAATTTTGAATTGTATCTGAAGTTTGAAATTGCAGGGAGGAACCCGGGTTGAGCCTCCGAGTAGATAAATTATTATTTATTATTTGATACTTTTAGCATATCTTGGTCAAATTACAAAATTAGGTTACATAAGTGGGGATATACAGCATTTGAGGGGGGGAAATGTACATTTTCTTCTTTGATTTGTATAATTTTGTTCAGAGTTTATTTGTACCATAAACACCGCGCGGGGGGGATCCAATTTTACCCTTTGGATGGGAAAGTGCTTTGGTGAAATTGGTGGCAAAACTAGTGCCCTCTTTGTTTAAATGTTACGGGAGACAAGGAGACAAATTGCAGTGAAATAAAGAATGTGGCCTTGCCAATAATCTGTGTTCTTTATTATTTGATGCAGAAATGGTGTTTCTATCTTGCATTATTATTATTATACAGTTAATGCGACAATTTTTAATTTGGAAAAATATTCGGTCTTATTTTTTTCACAAACTTCTCATGGAGTACTATTAACACTGTTGATGGTGAGAGGGTTGATGCATGTACTAGCAGTGAGTGCGACAGACATTGCCTTGGAATTGTGTATTGGGATTTTTAGGTGATTTGATGAGGGAGAAAAATGAATTGAATTTGAAAGTAGTTTATACAATTATGTATTGGATGTGGGGTTTTAAATTAACCGAATTGTAGAATTGACAAAAAAAATGTGAGCAGTTATAATTTTATAAGTATTCTTGGAATAAAATAGATTAAAAAATACAAAAAGCCTTTTGAGCAAATAATTGCAACCCCTCAACCCCCTCCCTCGTTGGACTACCCTTGCAACACCTGACCATCGTGACGAGTCTTAGACCATTGCAAGTAGCTCTCTGTCTCTCTCTCTCTCTCTCTCTGTCTCATGATTTTTGGTTTGGGTTTTGAAATCTGAGGGGATTGAGGTAGAGGTCTGGGTGTAATGTAGTAGCTAATAGGAAGGGCTAAGGTGGAAAAAGGTTGGGTGTGGCAATGCTGGCGGTAGGGAAGGGGGTTGGTGGTGGGCAACAGGGTTAGTGAAGGGTGGGGAGAGGGGTTGGGAGTGGCAGTGGAGTTGATGGGAGAGGGGCTAAGGGTGAAGTGGAAAAGAGTTGTGTGTGGTGCCGGTGGCAGCTAAGGAGGGAGTTGGGGGTGGGCAATGGGATTCAGTAGAGGGTGGGAGGGGTTGGGTGTGGGGGTGGTGAAGGGGCTAAGGGTAGGTAGAGTGGGTTGGTAGAAGGTGCGAAAAGGGCGAGAAACAGGGTTCAGGGGCTAGGAAAGGCAGGGAGGGTGGGGATGGGACTGGCAATGGCAATGGCAATGGCAATGGCAAGGGCAAGGTCAGATGGGTAAAGGGTGGCCAACAACTAGAGAAGGCAAGAGAAGGAAGAGAACGAGGCACAAACAGGATATATGTAATAGAATATATATATATATATATACAAATAGAGTTGCGTGTCACTCTCATTAGGGTACACGATGTCTAGGGGTTTCATACACATTTATATACACGCGCACACACAAACAGTCCAACCACGAGCACAGTGCACCCTCTCTTCCACATTGTGATATAACAATTCAACCCCTACACACATTTTAGGCACTTGCTGTCACACTCACAGCATTCAGTTCAACATGCTGCCTACCCTCACTCTGAGGGTGAACTATGACAGTTGCACAAGCCTCTTCTCGCATATGCTGACTATCTGCTTCATTAGAGACACAGATCGAGCTGACCAATGGCTTAGTTTCTTCGTCATCTTGCCCATCCACGATGATTTCCCACTCCTCTTTGAGCGAAGTTACTTGTAATCCCTTTTCTTGGTGCTTTTCAATCTCGAATAAGGTGGGTAGAATCACATAATCATTTACAGGATTGTAGAAAGGATCTGGATCCCCTGCATTCAGCCAATGTTTAAGTATCCGGAAGACATGACGGTCACACAGGATTCCTCTATGCTCACCGGGGACTCCAACTCTTGCTTCTGCATTAAGCCCATCCGCCTGTAGGAAAGAAACAAAATAGCAACTAAGAGATTACTATTTCAAAGATCCAAAATATGTTGCCATGTTAGTGCTCCACACATTTGACACCAGATGACATTCACACCTCTAATTATTGTTACTCCACAGCTTAGAACCACAATAAACTCAGCCCAGCTAACTACTCTTTATATTGACTGTTGTTTTGTTACATAACAATAACACAACAGAAGTTTCACATCTGTGACATCTTCATATGCCTTGTGCGAGTCTTTTTCATTTACCAACACATGTTAAATTCAATGTAGGTGTTTGCTCTTATGTGGCACAAATGTCCACAACTTCATTCACATCTAACCTCCTTTCAGCATATTAACTAAATCTTGTCCAGGGATGGCAAAATTCTCTGACCCGATTCTATTTGTTCCAATCCGATTTTAATATAAATGGTTTGAGAGAGCATTGATTAGGTAGAGGAAAGGTAGGTATGTCAAAACTGTCAAATTTATAATGAAGTACAAAATTGTATCACTAAAATAATTGAGTTTAAAATTAAAAATTCGTGCGCAAAACCCAAAAACCCGATCCGTTGTCCAGTTATTGTACAATCAGAAGTTGAAAATCACGGGGATGAACTACAACTGATATCTGAATATCATTCCATGACAAAATTTGACAAATTGACATATGACATGCACCAGTTCTGAAAAGATTGTTTTGTTGTTAACAAGCCACAAACCAAACTGACTTCTAAAACACCATGTGTCATTTAACAAAATATAACCAACTCATAGGGTATCAGATTACTGGCAACAGTAAATACCTTTGCAGATTCTACAGGAACTGTCCCATCACCATCAACGCATACATATCTACCCTGAAAATTTGCAATCAAAAGCTACTGTAACTAACTAGTCAATAATGATAGCAAGGATATACGGCACATATATAATTTTTCTTTTGATAGGTGCAAATGCAGGGGTGATGCACATACACCATTCATTCAAAAGCAGACAGGCATCTCATAAAAAAGCTCAATGCATTGATACCTATATCAAGATTGATTATTATGATCTCAGCTTCCAGTGAAAGATTATTTACCTGCAAAAATGGTAATTGTTGTAAATCTGTGACGGGTGCCCTCTCAGTTCCATAACTGCCAAACCAAAATACAAATTAGTCATATCCTTTTGCCAGAATATAGGCATTCAAAGCAACAACCTATTTTCTCCTACTTCATAGTACAGAAGCCGTTAAACTTAACCACTATGAATTGCAGCAAAAACATACAAGAAAACTTAATTCAAAGGGCTCAAAATAAGTTACCACACACTATGAGGTGTCTCAAGATTTGTCGCATATATATTGTAGAATTTAACTTGAGGTGGAACCTTAGCAGAGGACAAGACCTTTCGAGTCTCGTTAGCCCATTTCAGGATCTCTAAGTTGAAGGGTAAAGGGATATCCACCCCATCATAATTCACCTGGAATGTGCAACACAAGATTAGTACCTTTATAGGTTACCTATGTAACATGAATTCGGACATGAGTATTGGATGTAGGTGTGAAGCGAAGTCCCACATTGCCTAAGTACTAAAATAATATTAAGCATATAAGTGTGAGAGCACCCTCACCTTAATAGCTAGCTTTTGGGATAAGTTTTACTCAAGATCGTGTAACATGGTATCAGAGCCAAGAGTACTGAAGGATGGGTAGGGTGCGTGTCCCTGGCCCACACGCTGCAAGTGCTGCTGAGTGAGCACGCTGGGCGTGCGGGAGGATGTGAAGCGAAGTCCCACATCACCTGAGTACTAAAGTAATATTAAGTATATAAGCGTGAGGACACCCTCACCTTAATAGCTAACTTTTGGGGTGTGTTCTACCTAAGACCGTTTAACAGTAGGTCCATATCCAAGAGTATTGAGATATGTATCCAAAAATTGGATATGGGTAGGCATCATGGACACATGCATATTCCATCTTATATAATATTCTTCGATGATATTGTAAATTATGTAAAAATGTACTTCACTTAAGCAAGATTTAGGAAAAATATGAAATTGCTCTCTCATTCATGTGAGAGGCTAAAAATGTTTCTTTACTAGCAAATTTGAGTTTCTTCTTCTTCAAACATTGTGAAAAAATAAAAGATTCAAGTATCTATATTGCGTACGGGTGTCGGGCACATATCTTACATTCTTACCGAAGGCATAGTCCATGTAACACGAATAGATGCACATCTTAAAAGTCTCTTGGTACTAATCTAACTTGATTCATCACAAGAGTCAGCATAATACGGATCACGATTTTTCATAGAAATACCAATCTTGATGGGTGGCCTCCTTATTGTAGTCCGTTTTAACTCGATCCGAGTCGCCAATTTGCGCAGACACACAAAGTTAAAGAGAGAAAGAGGAGAGAGAAAGCAGGGGAGAGAGAAAGCCGGGGAGAGTGAGAGAGAGAGAGATAGAAAGATGAGCGGTGTGATACGGAAGAAGGTACAGAGGAAGTTCAAGATGGGGGGTTACACACTCAAA
The DNA here is from genome assembly GCA_036172215.1 of Camellia granthamiana. NCBI lineage: Eukaryota > Viridiplantae > Streptophyta > Magnoliopsida > Ericales > Theaceae > Camellia > Camellia granthamiana. Next base: position 92,329,379 of record CM069909.1, read on the forward strand.
GTGGAAGCCCTAAACGAAGTCCTCTCCTTCTTGACCCACTTCCAAGACGTCCAAGACGAAGCCCTCGATCTTCTTCTCGATCAACTCCAGCATCAATCCCGTAATTTCACCTCTCTCTCTCTCTCTATATATATATGTACATACATATACTCATACATATACACTATGGAATTTTGTTAATTATGTGGGAAAATTTTGGTGGGTTTGCAGTGAAATCATCAATACTTGACAAGGAACCATTGCATTCCGTAGTGAGCCTTCTCTTGGAAGCGGATGGTGAAAGCCCTAATAGCAGCAACAGCAACAGCAGCAGCAGCAGCTCCTCCCCCGCAGCTCTCCGCATTATCGACGCCTTTCTCATCCCTAAGTTCCGCTACGATCCTGTCAGAAAAATCTTCTTCGAGTACGTCATCAATTCTCTTTACCCCCCAATTTCTGTTTCATTTCATTACTACTATAGGTCGCAGCTCTCTCTCTCTCTCTCTCTCTCTCTCTCTACGCAGTTGGTCTCATGGCATCGGTGGCGATCTCCCTCCTCTCATCACCGCCGATTACTGTCGTCCCTCCATCGCGGCTGTCCCTCCTCCCCATCGTCGATTTGCCGCTGTCCACTGTCCATCCTTTCCATCGCCGCTGTCCTTCCTCCCCATCGCCGTCGTCCCCCCTTTCCATCACTGCTGTCTCTCCGTTGTCGCTGATTGCAGTTGTCTCTCTCTCTCTGAATGTGTTAATTTTTATTTTTTATTTTTTTTGAGCTCAGATCTATTCGATGTGTTGTATATATGTTAAATCTAGTGTTGAATATATATTTGGGCTCAGATCTGTTGAATATAGCTCTGAGTTCTGTTGTCGATGATGATGAAACTAGGGTTTGTATCATGATTTGAGAAACCCTATAACTTAAAAACAAAGTATGGAAGGACGGAAACACGACATAAATCATAACTAACATCCACGAAACCAAGTCCAGATCATTATACAACAAGAGGAAAAACTCGAGATCGCTATATGCAAACTCCGACCTGTTACTCAGGCTTGATGGGTGGCCTCCTTATTGTAGTCCGTTTTAACTCGATCCGAGTTCACTCATGTTTGGGGATTTCCCGCCGCACACACACAAAGTTAAAGAGAGAAAGAGGAGAGAGAAAGTAGGGGAGAGAGAAAGCCGGGGAGAGTGAGAGAGAGAGAGATAGAAAGATGAGCGGTGTGATACGGAAGAAGGTACAGAGGAAGTTCAAGATGGGGGGTTACACACTCAAAGTGGAAGCCCTAAACGAAGTCCTCTCCTTCTTGACCCACTTCCAAGACGTCCAAGACGAAGCCCTCGATCTTCTTCTCGATCAACTCCAGCATCAATCCCGTAATTTCACCTCTCTCTCTCTCTCTATCTATATATATATATGTACATACATATACTCATACATATACACTACGGAATTTTGTTAATTATGTGGGAAAATTTTGGTGGGTTTGCAGTGAAATCATTAATACTTGACAAGGAACCATTGCATTCCGTAGTGAGCCTTCTCTTGGAAGCGGATGGTGAAAGCCCTAATAGCAGCAATAGCAACAGCAGCAGCAGCAGCAGCAGCTCCTCCCCCGCAGCTCTCCGCATTATCGACGCCTTTCTCATCCCTAAGTTCCGCGACGATCCTGTCAGAAAAATCTTCTTCGAGTACGTCATCAATTCTCTTTAGAATAAAGCTTGGGAGCTCGAAACCGAGCTCCCCCGAATCCCCCGAAATTCAAGAGGAAGGGAGAGAGAGAGAGAGAGAGAGAGAGAGAGAAGATCGGGGAAGAGGAGGAAGAGAAGAGAGGGGAAGAAGCTCATCGCCCGGCGTCGCCTCTCGTCGCCCGGCGTCGTCCGAAGCTTGTCGTCCGCAGCTCGTCGCTCGACGTCGTCCGCAGCTCGAAGCTCGTCGTCCGGCGTTGCCCGGTGTCGCCTCGCCTCCGGCAGCTCCTCCTCCGCCTCCAGCCCTAGTTTGTTGGCCCCCTCTCCTCCCCCTCCCCCTCCCCCTCCCCCTCTCTTCTTCTTCTCTTCTCTTCTTCCTCCTCCTTCTGTTTCTCTTCGTCCGAAAAAAAAAAAAAAAAAAAAAAAAAAAAAAAAAAAAAAAAAAAAAAAAAAAATCATGAAACGACGTCGTTTCGTCGATTAGGGGGATTCGGGGAGGGGGATTCGAGCTACCAATCAAAACTGTTCTCTTTACCCCCCAATTTCTGTTTCATTTCATTACTACTATAGGTCGCTATTTATTCGCTTCTTAATTTTGCAATGCCTTTTTAGAATTGTATGCATTGATGGAAAAAATTGGAGGATTTTTTTTTTTCTACCACAGAAAATTGCTGTCAAAGAATTAATTTTTATCATTACTAGATTACCCCACTTTGGTTCCTACATTATTTTGGTTTCGCTCGATACCATTTTCTCTTTTTAAATTTCGCAAATAACAAAGTTTTAAATCAACAAGTTCTATTTTCTGTCTCCTGCATAGCTAAACTGAGGGGATGTGTGTATTATTTGTTTTGTTGAATTGGAGGGTGGAAACCTTGGGTTGGTGGAGTTTTGGAACTTCTCTGTACATGGAGCTAGATATCAGACTTGCTGCCTTGCAATTGTAATGATTAATTTGAACATTTGATTAGGTGGTGTTAGTTATGCCATTTTTATTTTTCTGAATTGTAGGCATACAGGAAAGATTCCAATTCATGGTGATGCTTCTGCCAAAGCCACTTTATATAGGGATAGATTTCTCTTGTTGCTCCAGAGGCTTTCTCGTGATCAGCATTTTTCTAAGCCTGCATTTGATACTGAAAGGTCTCAGTTCGGCAGCTGTGAGGTAACCCGTCTCTCTGTCTTGCACATAAAAATATCGAGATTGGAGACACATATGTTAATTAAACAAAGTGTGCTTATTTATGTGTATATGTTGGGCAGATATCTCCAATTCAGAGTCTCATTGGGCTAACAGGGAGAAGATGGGTCATGGGTGTTATATCTCAGTTAGAGGATGGCCATTTCTACTTGGAAGACCTCACTGGAGCAGTTGAAATCAATTTGTCTAATGCAATATCCTCTACATGTTTATATTTTTCCCTTTCGAGAGACTTATTGTCTGTTTTGAATGCTTGGATTTGGGCTGTCCTATAATCTCCAAAAGCAAAAGTTCTCATTTATCTGTGGAATAACTCTATCAAAAATTTTGGAGCATTTGCACTCTGTAGTGTATGACTATTGAGTTTTGTTTTTAACCTTGTCCAGTTCCTTCAATGCCATTCTGGCGTTAAAAAAAAAAAAATCATCTCCTTTTACATGTTGATCTGATATTAATTGATATTTGTAGTTGTTTTTGAGGTTCTCCTGATCTCTGCAATCCTTTTTCCCATTTTTCTTTTGCTTTTCTTTGAATTATGATGTTTAATCATTTTTCATTCTATTGATTTTGAAGTTGTTTTGGGGTTTTTATCACAGTTGTGTAAATTGCTAGTAACATTCTACATCTTGGACATGGTTCAACTGTGAATTGATACCAAACTATGCAGAACCTATCTTTCTCAATTGTATTCCATTGAATTTGGTGAAATAATTGATTCTGAAGTTAATTTCATTTTTAGTATGTAAGGGATACTGTATATTAGTTATATGGTTTTGGATTCATTTATTGCTGGGCATGTTATGCTTTATAACCTCATCATTTTCTTTAACATGCAATACAAGATAACAGCAGGGTTTTTCTCCGAAAACACTGTAGTTTTAGCCGAAGGTGAGATGCTCTTGGATGGTATATTTCAGGTTAGTGTTTATTTTTTCCCCTTTGCACTTGTTTTCTCTCTGCATACTCGTATTCAATTTTGAAATTTGAAACTAGCATTATTTGACTTCTATTTTTATTTTTATTTTTTTATTGAGGATGTATGTAAGGGCTTGTTTATACCTGTATTTAGTTTTTCATACTTCATGCACCTAAACTTAAGAAAATCTCATTAGACCGATACTATTTTGAGTATTTATAAAACAAATTAGCATTTTTGGTGAAAACAAAGATTATCAGAAAAATCTTAACATTTAGCCATTGAATTCCTGAAACATAATAATGTTCCATTTCCTGTATATATTGTGGGTGTTTGGGAAATTGCTATTTTAGTAGGCTATTTTAGTTTTTGGCTATTTTAATAGGCTAAAATTTTTATGTTTGTGAAGATGATTGGATTTTTTTTTATAGTTGGATGTGATGTTTGTGAGAGTAAAATGGAATGGTTAGCTATTTTAGCCTGCTGGAAATTTGATTATTATTGCCTTAATATTAGTCAATATTCTAGGATCTGTTTTTTCCTATGTAAATAGGGAAAGTAAAGGCTGTATAGAATCAGGAATGTTAGTGGCTGTTAGTGGCAGTATATAATATGTTAGTGATGTATATAATATGTTAGTGGCTGTTAGTGGACATATAGTGGCAGTATATAATATGTTAGTGGCTGTTAGTGGGTTATGATAATGTCTGTAATATCTCCTATATAAGGAGTCTCGTTTGGTCTTGTAATATAAGAAGTTTTGAATATAACAGAAATATATTCCTTCTTCTTCATATTTTCTGAGTTCTTCTTCCTCATATTTTCTGAGTTGGTATATTTTGTCTTTTTGTGAATTTTAATCTAAAAAAGGCTAAACATTTTCTTGCCAAACACCCCCATTATGTAGGTGAAAACATGTGGATTTCCTCCATTAGAAGACAGAGACAAGTCAATTGCAGCATTTCCTGGACTAGACTTCTTTGGCGGCGGAACACTTGCAAAAGAAGAAACAGTATCCTTATTCTGGCATTCACTGTTAAATCTTACAGATGGATCATTTCTAGTTCTTCTTTAATGGCCGATTAGTTATTATAAAAGTTTTCCTAAACATTTCCAATAGCTAAGACTTGCAGAAATGGAAAAAAGGGCAGTGAATGACATGTTTGTTATACTCTCTGATATTTGGCTTGACAATGAGGAGGTGATTTATGTCCTTGTTCATTTATTTATTTGTTTTGTTTTGTTTTGTTTTTTTTGTGTATTGGTTTACTTTTGGGCTGTGTGCAAGTTTATAACATTGCCTAATGTCGACATTGTCTTAACCGTAGAGAAGACTATGGGAAAGCTAGAGACAATCTTAGATGGCTATGAGAATGTAGAGGTGGTTCCTTCTCTATTTGTTTTTATGGGAAATTTCTGTACCCATCCATGTAACCTTTCCTTCAATTCTTTCTCAAGTCTCAGGTGAGAGCTTAAGTGATACTATTTTATTTTGAATCTTTTTGTTAGCGGAAAACTAAAAGCAACAATAAACAACTTTGGCATGCAGATTGCAGTTTGGAAAGTTTGGGCAGATGATCGGAGCCCGTCAACGATTAAAGGAGCACAGTAGATTTCTGTTAATTCCTGGTCCTGATGATGCAGGTGTGTTAAGTTGATCATTCTTGTTTCTTTTAGATTTTCCTAGACATATTTGTATTTTTTTTTAATATTCTTATTGTCATTTTTAGGTCCTTCGACAGTTCTACCTAGGTGTGCTTTGCCAAAATATGTAACTGAAGAATTTCAGAAGCACATACCAAATGCAATATTCGCAAGTAATCCTTGTAGGTAAAATATGTCTCATCACTTTGTGCATTAATGAGGATAAGCTTATTCCCAAGTGAGGTTGTTCGTCTTGTGAAGTTACCATTTTGTTTGAATTATTAAGTGAATGTTGAGTTCCTTTTATAGCTGATGATGCATACTTTATTATCTTGACTTCAAAATACTTTTCATTTCAAACCAGAGTTAAGTTTTGCACCCAAGAAATCGTATTTTTCCGTCAGGATCTGCTGTATAGAATGCGTAGATCGTGTTTGATGCCACCTTCAACAGAAGAAACCACTGATCCGTTTGAGCATGTGAGTTTTTTTTTTTGGTTTCATTCTTTGCTTTTATGTGAAGATTAAAGCTAATCGGATTTGAGTTTTTGTTGCAGCTTGTTGCTACCGTAACGCATCAAAGCCATCTCTGTCCCCTCCCTCTAACTGTACAGCCCATTATCTGGAATTATGATCATTGTCTCCATCTTTATCCGATTCCACATACGGTACTTCTCCCTTCTGTTCTGTTATCTTCTAGTAAACTTGACTTTGAGCTCAAAAATGGTTTATTTGGTTAGTATGCCTGTTGGCACGTAAATTTCAACCAAATTTATGTTTAAATTTCAAATACAGTTAATGACACACATAGAGCCTACGATAAGATTGTTGTAGGCAATCACTTCCCAAAATGATTAACTTGCTTCGTTGAAGTGTATAAATAAAATAACGTTGTATCTCAACGACGTTACTCAAGATGCTCAAGTGACACGTGGAGCCTACGAAAGATGACACTTGTAGAGCCTACAACAAGGACACCACACAGGATGAAACCCCAAAATCAATCCGGTTAATCAGATATACGATTAATCAGATAGCGTTGTTATTCAAAATTCAAATGGCGCTATCATTCAATTTGAAATTCAAATTGAAGATGAGGCATTTTTATCACCTGATGACCCTCTATAAATATGAGGACCATCACACAAGATGAGGGATCATAAAAAATCAAAAAGTAAGAATATCAGAGAGAGAAAGAGAGAAAGAAATCAAGAGTTAGAAGAAAAGAAGCCTAGAGAACTCAAGAAACTACGCTACAAACGTAGAATGGCGATGAATAGGTAAAGGGTTTCAAACCTAAGAATTGTACTTTGTATTCGAGGGTTCAAAACTCATAACAATTTCAATAAAATATTTATTTTTCTTAAATTGTCTTATGTTATTTATTTTGTTCTTCATTAATAAGAGGTTTTATTTATATAAAATGTGTAATTAAATGTTTTATTTATATAAAATGTTTTATTTATTAATAAGAGGTTTTATTTATATAAAATGTGTAAAACACCTTGAGTTTGAGCGGGGGTGTGAGAATATAGAATATATCATTGTATATTTTGTACAAATTAGAGTCCTATTAGCGGCATGATTGTGTTAGAGTCCTGTTAGAGACATAGAGTCCTGTTAGAGACATAATTATAAGTGTATTTGTATTTTTTTTTTTGGTTTAGGATTTAGGGCTATATAATCTAAGGTTTGATTGTAATCTTTGATACAATGGAATCTACAGAAAAGCTTTCAGGAATCTTACAGAAACCCCAAAGATCAATCCAGTTAATCAGATATACGATTAATCAGATAGCGCTATTATTCAAAATTCAAACGGCGCTATCATTCAATTTGAAATCAAATTGAAGATGAGGCATTCTTATCACCTGATGGCCCTCTATAAATATGAGGACCATCACACAAGACAAGGGATCAGAAAAATCAAAAAGTACGAATATCACAGAGAGAGAGAGAGAGAGAGAGAGAGAGAAATCAAAAGCTAGAAGAAAAGAAGCCTAGAGAACTCAAGAAACTATGCTACAAACGTAGAATGGTGATGAATAGGTAAAGGGTTCCAAATCTAAGAATTGTACTTTGTATTCGAGGGTTCAAAAACCCATAACAATTTCAATAAAATATTTATTTTTCTTAAATTGTCTTTTGTTATTTATTTTGTTCTTCATTAATCGGAGGTTTCATTTATATAAAATCTGTAATTAACAATCTGAAATACAGATCGGAAATAGGAACTTGTTATTCAAATAATCAACACTGTTTAGTCCAAAAAACTAAACAGTGGACATTTGTAACATAAAATTTTGAAATGTGTTGAAATACTTCATGTTTTAAAATTTGTGTCTACAATGCCATTTCTCAGTGAAAAATAAGTTTGGCACACTATTTGCATGATCTTGTTTGCCATACCTAATGTACTAAAACCATTCCAATCTGATGAACTTTTACTTTCAAAATATAAACATTCTTTCCTCAAATGGTTCGTATAAGTCATTGATTTTCGTAGAATTTATTTTGATTAAATGCTTAATTATCAAATTAAGCTCATTGTTGGTTCCTGTACCAAAAAAGTAAAGGGAAAAGAAAAAGAAGAAATAGAAGCTCATTGTTAAATACTCTGGCCACCAAAGGAGAATTCACTAAATGAACCAATCAAATGGTTGGTGGTGATCATTTTTTTTGGTTGCTAACATGGCATGATAAGAAAAAATAGAAACTTAATTTATTGTACAGTTGAAAACATCACTCTGGTTTTTTCCCTGTTCTTTTTCATCAATCTTGCATTGATTATTTTATTTTATTTATTTTTTGGTACTCTACTATGTTTAATTTCAGTTTAGACATTATCTGACTTTAGTTTTGTTTCTAATGTTGGTGAGTCCCTTCTTTTCCAAACTTGGAATGATGACTGAGACATACCAAGCCAAAATATTGCCAAGGAGATATGTAGAGTTTAAGAGGAAAACAAATACCATTGATTAATATACACTAATTGGTGTTACTATGCAGATTGTGTTGGGGGACAAAAGCGAGCAGAAAGCATTTAATTACACAGGAATTACATGTTTTAATCCTGGTTCATTCTCAAACGACAGCACTTTTGTGGCATATCGCCCTTGCACTCGGGAGGTTGAATTATCGGCATTGTGAGCATTAATTTAGTTACTATCTTTGCAATTTATTTGGGCCAGCAATGTAGTCCAGTGCAAGAAGGTACCAAATAGCAGCATGGGTGATTATTGTTTGGCTGAAATGTCAGGACTAAAGCTCTTCTAATCAAGGTGCAATTGTAGGCTTATCAGCTCTATTCATCTTTAGGGAACTTCTTGTGTAATGTATACTGATTTTTCTGTTATATTAGGCAGAATAAAGTAGTTATTATTCTGAGATACTGTTTTTTGGGTAAGTACTGAGATACTGTTATGTAGAACTGATTTTATCTATGACCCAACTCTAGAGTGTTTCTCATTTGCCGAACTGAAAAACTAAATCAATTTGTATGCACAGAACTAATTGAAATTAGTCTGGAGTGGTAACTTGTTACATGGGTCATAAAAGAATAAAAAATGTTATTTCAAAATTTTTACCAAATGTTTCACATAGGTGTGGGATCACAACCATGTGAGATATTTGGTAGAAATTTTGATAAAACTTTTGAGGTCTCTAGAATTACGGTAAAAGAATTCATTTTTTTGAGGGATGCCGAGACTAGAAATATCCATCTGGAGAGAGAGAGAGAGTCACCTTAGAACAGAAATGATACATCTCTTTAATTTGGGTGTACTAAAAGAGTAATAATGATGTGGAAAATCAAAAAAAAAAAAAAGAAAAAAAAGAGAAAAAATCAAGGTCAAAACATCACATCATATGAGACTCACACACCAATTAGAACTATTAGAACTTTTAATTTGGAGCTTTCAATCTTTTTTCACTTTCGAATTGAGAATCCTCTTAAACACAAATCCAGGAGGCAGCAGCAACATAGGGCACCACAATTGCATTAGATGAAGTACACGTATTATTTACTTGTAAATTCAATAAACCCAAGTTACCAGATGGATATTGAAAATGGTTGATAGAAATTTGTAAAATGCTTTGAGGCATATCTAGCACTTTTAGAATGTAATTTGTCCCCACTCTAAAGAGTTCATTGATTTAGTATAGGCAAATTCATCCTTGGACAACAACAAAAGCCTGTGTCTTTTTTTTTAATTTTATTGTTTTGATGTGTTTAAAGCAACATAGAGATTTTTTAAAAAAAAGAAAAGAAAAGAAAAAACAGTACTTACGAACCCTTGTAGCATCCACAACAACATCCATGCTTAGTTTTTTTAGGTGGGGAAGGAGGTGGTTGTGGTTGAGGATATCCCCCTGTAGGACCGTATTTGATGGGGTAATTTACTGGTGGTGGAGCCACATAAGGACCTCCAGGGATACATAGAAGGTGGAGGATATGGAGCAGATGGTGGAGGGTGTACCCTTACAAAAATCAACACAGAAAAAAACTTATTGCCATAACTACCGCATAAACCATTTATAGAACAATTGTAGTAACCATTTATTTACCAATTCCAAGCCCGGGGTTGTTAACAACTCCGTCAGTCCCAAGTTCGGGTTAAGGAGGAGAGTTGTGTGTTAGGTAGCCGACAGGCAACACGTAAAAAGTCGCTTGGATCCCTTATGACAATGAATCCTACTTTGAATTGTTTAAATGTTAGGTCGTTCCTCTCAAGTGACGCATTGTGCCTGCCTCCGGGTGTTTCGAAAAGTGAGCAAGGGGCGCTGCATCAACGCTTGGGTGCGGTGAAAAATGGACAAAGGTTTTCGCTTTTTTCTGGACGAGTGCGGGTAAAGAAGCTAGTCAAAGATTACAAGTTTAGGGTAACTATTTGGAATATAGGAACCTTAACTGGTAAGACGATAGAATTGATAGATGTTATGATTAGGAGGAGAGTTAGTATAGCTTGCGTACAAGAAACTAAGTGGATAGGGGAGAAAGCTAGGGAAATTGAGGATACCGGTTTTAAACTGTATTATAGTGGTAAGGATAGACGCAGGAATAGGGTAGGAATCATAATTGCTAAGGGTCTTGTGGAGAATGTAGTGGCGGTTGTTAGGAAATGAGATATGATTATGTTAGTTAAACTAGTTATTGGAGGAAATATAGTGAACGTTATTAGTGCATACGCTTCTCAAGTAGGATTAGATGATCAGACTAAGAAAGATTTTTGAGAGCAAATGGATGAGATCTTACAAGAGATACCCGTAGGAGAAAACCTGATTATAGGTGGAGATTTTAATAGCCATGTAGGCATAGATAAACTAGGCTATGAAAGGGTGCATGGTGGATATGGTTTTGGTGACAGAAATGAGGCTGGAAAGAGTATCTTAGATTTTACGTTGGCTTCTGACCTGGTGGTGGCCAATATTAAGTATAAGAAGAGGGAGGAGCATTTGACAACCTTTAAGAGTGGGTTAGTTAAGAGCCAAATAGATTACTTCTTAGTGAGAAAAGTGGACCGCCTAAAATGCAATGATTGTAAGGTGATTCCTGGAGAGAGTCTAGCCTCTCAACATAGAATTTTGGTACTAGATTTATGTTTTAGAGGGCAATACCAAGCTAGGAAGGATGGTGGGCGTTATAGGACGAGATAGTGGGACCTAAAAGGGCATAAATTAGAAATATTTAAGAATAGAATGGATAAGGAAGGTACTTGGGACTTGGAAGATGATACTAACATTATGTGAAACTCGATGGCCAATTGTATGAGGAAAATCTCAAGGGAAGTGCTTGGAGAGTTGAAAGGGACAGGACCTAGCTTTAGAGAAACTTGGTTGTGGAGGGAAGAGGTTCAAGCGGTTGTCAAGGGAAAAAAAGAGTATTTTAAAAAGTGGCAGAAAGATAGAACTGAGGAAAACCTTAAGAGATATAGTTGGCTAATAAGGAGGTCAAAAAAGTAGCGAGAGATGCTGAGTTGAAAGCTTATGATGAACTATACACTAGATTAGATAGTAAAGAGGGAGAGAAGAGGGTATACAAACTTGCTAAGATACGAGAAAGGAAAACGATAGATTTTAATCAAGTTAAGTGCATTAAGAGTGAGGATTCTAAGGTACTGGTGAAGGATGAAAAGATTAAGGAAAGATGAAAGAGCTATTTTGAGAAACTATTAAATGAGGAATATGGAGGTACGGCAATAGGGGAAGAAATGGCCAGTAATACGATAAACCAAGACTATAGGTTCTATCGCAGGATTAGGAACTTTGAAGTGGAGATTGCACTTAAGAAGATGAAATCAAATAAGGCTTTAGGATATGATGATATCTCTATTGAAGCTTGAAAATGTTTGGGTAAAAAGGAGGTTGCTTGGTTGACTAGGTTGTTTAGCAAAATTTTGTTGACTAAGAACAGGCTAGATGAGTGAAGGAAGAGTATTTTAGTGCCAATCTATAAGAATAAAGGAGATGTCCAGAATTGCAACAACTATAGAGGAATCAAGCTAATGTGTCATATAATGAAAGTGTGGAAGAGGGTGATGGAACGCCAATTGCGAGATATAACAGGGATGTCAGAAAATCAATTTGGGTTTATGCCTGGCAGGTCAACAATAGAAGTGATTTATCTTTTGAGGAGAGTAATAGAAAAGTATAAAGAAAAGAAAAGAGACATTCATATGGTGTTTATCGATTTTGAGAAAGCATATGAGTGCCCCGGGATATAATATGGTGGGTGTTAGAGAAGAAAGGGGTGATAAAAGGTTATATTGATGTGATTAGGGACATGTATGAAGGCGTGGTGGCCATTATTAGATCGCCTGCTGGAAAGACAAATGAATTTCCTATTACTGTAGGGTTACACCAAGGATCTACCTTAAGTCCTTATCTTTTTACTTTAGTTATGGATGAGTTGACGAGAAATATTTAGGATGACGTGTCATGATGTATACTTTTTGCAGACGATATTGTGCTAGTGGATGAGACTAGAGAAGGAGTTAACACGAAGTTGGAGATTTGGAGAAAAACTCTTGAATCTAAAGGATTCTAGATAAGCAGAACTAAGACAGAGTACATGGAGTGTAAATTTAGTAACAGCAACAATGAAAGCAGAAGAGAAGTGAAGATTGAGAACCAAGAACTGCCTAAGAGTGAATATTTTCGTTATTTAGGGTTGATTATCACAACAGTGGGGGAGATTGATGCGGATATGGCTCATAGGATTAAGGCGGGGTGGTGTAAATGGAGAAATGTGTCTGGGGTACTGTGCGATAACCGAGTATCCACTAGACTAAAAGGTAAGTTCTATAGAACGGTTATTAGACCAGCGATGTTGTATGGGATGGAGTGTTGGGCAACCAAGAAACAACATGTAGATAAGATGAGTGTGACTGAGATGAGGATGCTAAGGTGGATATGTGGCAAGATTAGACAAGACAGAATTAGGAATAAGTGTATTCGGGAATGGGTAGGACTAGCGTCGACAGAAGATAAGTTAAGAGAGAATCGATTGAGATAGTTTGGTCACATTCAACAAAGATCAACAGAGGCAGTAGTGAAGAGATGCGATACTGTACCGGTAGATGAGAGTGTTAGGAGACGGGGTAGGCCTAGATTAACGTTGGCTAGCATTATAAATAGAGATATGAATTTACTTAATTTGACTAACGAAATGGCCTTTGATAAGGCCGCGTGGAGAAGAAGGATTCTTGTAGCCGATCCCATTTGATGGGACTTAAGGCTTGGTTTGGTTTGGTTTGATTTGATTATTTATTTACCAGTTCCTTTGTTTCGTTTTATTTTGTTTTTTTTGTTGGGGACTTGGATCAATTGGTGGATTATAGATATATATGTACTTGTCAAAAGTAAACATTCAGTGACTGGTATGGTCTCAGTACTCAATAGTGTAATATACATAAACATAATTTTTTCTTTGGCGAGAGACCTTATGGAAGTTGCCACATAGAATGTATGCACTCAATTGATAATTGAAAATTTACCTGTGGCTTTGTGTTGGTTGTAATAGTGGTGACTCATGGCCAAACTGATATATATTGCAAATCAGATGAATTCAGGCCCAGATGAATCTAAGAAGATGAAACTTTTAGGCAGCTGCTATATATGCAAATGATGGCAGAGTTGTTAGATTTGAAAATTAATTCATGCTTAAATTATTCATAATTGACTGCTAAAACATGCAGATTAAGGGAGGGCCTTATCTTTTGACGGGTAGTAAACTTCTTGCGAGTCACAACCTATCATGTTGTGACACGTGGCACAGAAGTTTCTTGGGTATGGAGTGGTCAAAAACAGGAAATTCATGTTTGGATTCAAATTTCAACTTGAGAGGACAGGATGAAAGTTACTATTAATGGGGGTAGATTGCTTCTACTTCTAGATGATGTGCATGCTGTGCCCTTTTTAAATTGGTGAAATTACAATTCAGCAAAATTTGGGGAAAAATATTACATTTCAGTGTGATTTTTAAAATTTATAATGTAAGTGGGAAGATGAAAAATTATTTCGAAGTTGTGAAATCTCACTTTTTCTAGACCATTTCAGCCAGTAAAAACTGTTAGGCCAAGGTTGGTCCATGCAGGTCATGTTATAGCACCCTCGCCCTGAAGTTTTGCAGTATTTTTTTTATTAGAACAGAATTGTAAAGAGATTTGAGTGAAGTCACTAATAGAAAATGGACCTTTTGCAGCGATGCGATTATCTTTGCAAAAAGCATTATTTGCAACCAACGACATACTTTCCCATACTTTTCTGTCTCTAATGCCACTGTTTGCAATGGCATTTTGCCATGGCAAAAAATTAGTTTGTAACAGAATTTCAGAACTTCGTAATTGTATTGCCTGCAGTGAATTTGATGTTTTTGCTTCTGCAGAAATAAAACATATTGCCAAACTACATATATTTTGTATTTTGTATATTTGTTTCTTTATGGTTTATTACACATCTGGTGTGATACACCTAAATGATTAGACCTCTTTTATCTGAACTTATTTTTATCTCATAAGATATAAGCAGAAATTATATCAAATACTTTAACAGAAATTCTGAAAAATAACTTAAATAATAAAAAAAACTATAAGCGGCTCTAATAAATTGCACCAAATAAGGCCAAACTCTTGATTGTTGTATGCAAGAGCTTCACTTTTTAGGCCGAATGGCAACACCTTTGATGACCAGACCCCTCTTCCACTGCCCACCATTGTATTCGTATAGAGAGAACTGAATGTCTTCAATCTTTTCCGGGGACATCCTAAACTCCCCTGCAGGTATTTCAATCCATTGCCGCCTCGGCTTTTGCATCAAATTTTCTTGGTGCTGTTGAGTGGTTCCATCTGGTGTTATGAGCCTGAGGTTCACTGGAACTTCCCACCCGTAACTTGGATCTTTCAACATCACCACAAATACAACCTCGTATGCTACTCCATGTGAGAGATTTGCTGTCTCAAATTTGCCATGAATATCTAGCCAGCAAACATTTAACAGCTCCGCAACGTCAATAGACTCATTACTGCAAAATGAGAAGTGAACAGAACTCTGTTAGAGAAATTGGAGCTTGTGGATTTTGCTATAGACAAGAATGATTGTGGAGCAAGTTAGGGTTTGACATGACTTTGATTTCCGTCAAAGATCAAAGTTGATTTTACATGCTAAATCCTTGACAATTTGTTGGGAATATCAATTCCTAAGACTAAGATTTGGTTGCGAAGCCAGTTCAATGTAACTACCATAGCCATGGGACACCATAAACCTGGAAAGGCAGGTGGGCCACTAGTTCAATGGTTAAAACTTAGTCCTTTTAACTTTGGAGTTGTAGGTTTGAATATACGGACAGTTTGTGCAAATAATGTCAATGGTTAATTCTATACTTAAATCTATATCTCCCTTGCTGTTAGAATTCCTAGTGGCGCGGTTCAACTTCTTTCCAAAAATGGTAATAAGACTTCATACATCTTACCATTTCCGAATCCCATTTTAATAAGCACATCGTGCACCACGTACTTTAGTGGTATCGTGGTCCATGTTCGATTCAACCCAATATCATTTTAATTTTTTATTTTGAGAGAATAGAGATAAACTTTGTTGTAGGTAGTTTATACCTGGTTTCATTGAGATAGGGCCAGTGCCAATAACGGTTGTCTTGAGCCCAAGTGATTGAGAGATCCCTTGCATATAGCATGAAGCAGTTGCTGTTTGTCTTCCTTTCTACCCAATACTTCTGCATCAAATTATTATATTAACGAAGTTTAATTTATGCCAACCATTAACAAAAGGGTACACACCAATTGATATTCAATGCTAGTTTTTGGAGATACGAATGTCAAATTATGTAAATTTCCAGCATATATACTGAGATAAAATGAAACTGTGAGACTTACCTTCCTCTTTTGGTTTAAGAAAACTCCAGATTGGAGCTGATCATAGAGCATATCTATAGAAGGACTTGTCAATTGGTGAGTCTGCATCTTTGATAATGGCTTCATAGTTATGGGGTAGCTTATTCACTTCTGCTGCTGTTGTTGTAGTCCCATTAGCCTTAGAATCAATATTGCCAGAGCTCTGTGACATTGTCATCTTGGGCTCTTCACTACTAAAAAAAGTACTTTTTGCGACCGCTACAAGCCGTCGCAAATAATAAAAAAACAGTCGCAAAAAACTTTTTGCGACGGCCCATGCGACGGCAAGTGAGGGTCGCGAATGTGGGGGTGGCAAATACTTTTTGCGACCGCAAAATAACAGTTGCAAACTATTTGCGACTGTCTAACCTACTTTTTGCAACAGCTATTTTGCCGTCGCAACAAAAAAAAAAATAAATCAAAAACACTTTTAGCGACTTCTTTTTTACCGTTGCAAATAATTATTTTTATAATAAAATCATATACGTTTATTACAACAAAAAAATCAATTGCAAACACCTAACAATTTTTTTTAATAAAAAATAACAAAAATAACAAATTAATTTAAACTCATAATAGAAATACTAACCTATTCACGTATAAGTGTGCAAACAAAATATAAACTTTCATACATGCAAAAGAAATATCCATCAACCATCCTTAAATGCTAAAATATTCAAGTCCTCAAAAAAAAAAAAAAAAAAAGAAAAAAAAGAGCAACATAATCTCAGTTTGGCTCCCAAACATCAGCCGCTCGATTATATCAACTACTTCCTCAACAAAACCTGCAAAAACATATACACGTGACTTGAAAATTTAATGCAGTTTAACTTGAAATAATAAAAATAAAACTATTTGAAAAGAAATTGTCAAGAGAAAAAAAAAAAAAAAAAGGTTCATTCTCTAAATTCTTTTGCTTGGAGTAAATTACAAAAATATAGATGCCAATTCGTAATTTGCACAAATAAATAGACAAGAAAATGGTCACCCAATCCAATCAGATTAATGAATAAACCAAAGAATTTGAAAAATGAACATGATTAACATAATCTTTGTCCTAGCATAGATTAATACCAAAACAACAAGAAGAAATTTGACTTCACTATTTAGAAGTTCACATCAAGTTCCTGACTTCACTATGTAATTCAAGAATTAGCAATGAAGAATTTTGGAAACCTTTTATCAAAAGAGTTGCCCATGTGTCGGAAAGGTTGAACAGCATGCCCTTTGTCACGCATAGGTGTCCTCATGCCATCATGAATAGGTGTTGCTGTTGCAAAGTTGAAGAGAGAAACAAATCAAATAATAAGTTAAACAAAGTCCTAAGAAACATAATTTCCCGATAAAATAGATCTAAAATAGACCTCCGGGATCTCTCATAGGAGTCGTATATAGATGTAATGGAGTTCGTGATGGATGCATGGGAGTCTGACTTCCCAAACCATATCGAGGTATTTCACTGCTTAAAATAAAATGTTAAAAAATGAGAAAAAAATAGTTAGTCTAAATCTAAGTTACTTAAATTGGACAGAAGCAGTATTATAATCAGACAGAAGCAGAATCGTAAATACCGATATGGAGTTGAAACTGTCATGTTATCAGAAATATGATGGCGATCAACTGCTTCAAACAGCAGGAGTTAGAAACCACACAGAAAACTGAATAATTGAGGAGACGGGAAAAAAAAAAAAAAAATCCCTCAAACTACAGGAAACTTGCCTGTAACAACTTTCATCTGGGACTCCAACTCTACCCTGACTGAAAAACCTTTAACATCTACAACACGCCCACGATATCCCTTGAAAGGACCCTTACGAACTTTAACATCTACAACAAGCCTGGGATTTAGCACAAAGGAAACCCGCATGCTCAACGTGATGACGATCGTAAATAAATAGAACTCCTCTGAAAATATGTTCAACAGAACCTTGTTTTCCCTGAATAGGATAGAAGCAGTGACATTATAATCAAACAATCTATTTAACGAAAAATTAGAATAAAGTAAGTGGTTCTCACTTTGCATGGACCTTCAAGAATCCTAACAACATCTTTCACTGATATTGTGTTCTTGGACAGATCTTGGGCATAAGTTTTCCTCTCAAGCTTACATTTAATGTCTCTTAATCTGACAAGTGCAACCTCTGCTCTGTCTGGGACTCCCTTAAGAACCTGCAAAATAAGTCGTAGAAGTCCTTAAGAACCTGAGAAACAAGTGATATACAAACTTCTCTGATGTGGTCAACATGATTACTTCACCTGGAGAGCTTCACTTTGTAGACGTATGATTACCCCAAAACTCATATTGCTGCCCAAAAATAAAAATCACATATAAGATTTAACTAATAACAAAAACTAGAGATTTGGGGAAGAACAGCTTACTCCAGCATTACAAGATCATGAAGCTCATAATCCCTGATTCTGGTAATACCAGAAGTTACCTCAGAGCTCTCCGCAACATTGTCAGCAAATATACGTATCTGAAACCAGATAACACATTGGAAACTAAATCCGACAGATGATGTGTAACAATAACTGCATAAAGAGATGGTAGAATTTGTCTAAAAGTGTATGAAATTTTCCTTAAGAATACTACACGATATTAAAAATAACTTACCTATATAGAAATACAATATCTTCAATATCTATACCATCATTAGGTTGTAGGACACTCATGGTGTAATACTTAATGTTATCAGACTGCAAATAATATATATATAAATGTGTCACGCAGTTGAAATAGTTAATACTTGAAGGTTTAAAAAATGCAATGTCTTGTTTATACCTCTTGTATGCAACTATCATTAAACATCTCGGTCAAGTGAGTGCAAACCAAAACCTGCAAATTAGTAGAGCATATCCCATCACAAGTTGCCTATCAAAACAAATGTGACTAGCAAACCTAGAGGTGGCCTCCCGGAATGCACTCTTAATATGAATTTGCATTTATTAGAAACTCTGGTTGGATAGCAATTGAGAGCATCAAACCTTTGGAGGATCATAGCAAGTGATAAAATGATTTATAGTTCCACCAAGGAGACCAGTGCCATCTGAAATGAATTTTAACAACAGCGTATGATAGCTAAAAAATTACATTTATTGCATGACATATCAAAAGGATAGAAATTATTCTTGGTAAAACCAACCTTCTGTTAGAGTGCCTTTACCAAATTCGTCCAACAAGCATAAAGATCGTGAAGTTGCATGCCTATGAAAGTTCTCGGAATCAATATATATAAATGACTAAGTTGTATACCCTATGGTTCCAGCACCCTTTCACATCCATAGCAAGGAAATAACAAGGGCCAACAGCCAACAAAAAATAAAATCAGTGGACTAATCCCCAGAACCAAACACCAAGGATGCAAGGGGTAGATGCCAATCCCATGTCCATTATTAGTAGGTCAAGAGAAAACTGTGTAACTATACCTTAGCATCATTCCAACTTGATGTAGATCAATCATAAATGTTGACTGTTCAGCATTCATAAATTTACTTCCCATGGCACAAAATATCCTATTTTTTGGAATTCTGGTAAGTTCTCGTAGTAAAATATGCAAACAATGCAGTACCAAAAAAATTAATGATACCTAAAGGCCAGGGATATAAATATCGAACCTGTCAGTCAAACCCACAGTAGCAGCATCTGCGGGTATAAAACTTCTAATGTGGGAAAGGAAAACAATTAAAGCTACCTGGAAAAAAAAAAAAAGAAAAAAAAAAATTCATCTTTCGAGATGTGTCAAATAAGTATTTCTATTAATCAAAGAATAGTGCATTTATACAGAACATAAGCGCAACATTATTATTAAAACTTTGACACAAAGAGGAAGGTGAAACACTGACAAACCTTACACTTATAGTTGTCAGATAAAACTATTGAAGAAATAATAAAATAGACAATATAATTAACTTAAAGCAGATATTATATAGGATTGCAAATTATACACTTACATGAACACTTAAACATATGACATATATCTACTGATACATGAGGGTGAATCATTCAAAGGAGAGAAAGAAAAAGAAAGTGAAGGAGAGCATGTTGGTTCCATCAAGAGAAATATAATAACTACTGACCTGCTTTATGTAGATACTTTTCCCTGAATAATTGGGGCCAGTGATGATATTAATCCTTCCTGAAGAAGTGTGACTTTGTTAGTTTAACAAGAATAACTAGTATATTTGAATGAGAAAAGACTTTATTGGCAAGTGGAGTAAGAAACCAATATACTTAGAGATGTTTAACTACAAATACCATCATCATGAATCTTTGTATCATTGGGAATGAAAGTATCTACAATCATTTCCTGCAAAACATGTCTGAATTAACTACTTGTTAGGATTCCTTTGGTGGATGCCCAATTTTTTCTCTAATCTATTATAATATGACCTTGCAAATAAAATCATTGACATACTGTAGACTGTACTAGACAACCTAACCTTCCATTCTGTATATCAAGCAAGTCTTCTGTAGTCAAAGTTGGCCTCACATAATTGTTTTGACGAGCAACCAATGCCAGTGATAAAAAGCTGGGTGACAACATGAAAAAATACAGTGAGGAATTTTCCTATTCCTTTTTTTTTTTTTTTTTTTGAAAAGTGAAAAAATATAGTGAGGAAATATATGTCATAAAAAAAATAAAAATAAGACATATTTTTTGAAAATTCAAAGCCTTGAGAAGATGTGCTGAGAATAGAAGAATTTGTGACACCCAGTAATTGCCCTCTCCATGTCTTCAAAAAGGAATGGAAGATAAGACATTAATCTGTTTTTAATTTTTTTAAAAAGCATCATCGAATCACTCACAAGTAAACTGTTGGGGCTACATTAAGTTTATCAATGATTTGGTATAAGTTTATCAATGATTTAGTTAAAGAGTTTGAAAATATAACATTGTTAGTTGCCATCTGTTTAACTAATTTGATCTGCAGAGCAATAGGAATTAAATTAGTAAAATCTTACATGTAATATCTCTAACCACAAGAGCCAACCAATAGCAGCATCAAATTTGATGATAAGAAATTGATTATCAACGTGCATATGCAAAAGAAAATGGTGCTTAATTAAATTACATGTTTTATGCATTTAGATTTGAAAAAAATTATGATTTTTGTTAAATTCCATAACCATAACCAAATGAGAGATGTTAGAAAAACTGTGAATTCAGTACAAGCATCTTAATCAAATCACTGCATTACATTGACATTGCCCTCTAATGTCCAGTACAAGCAATTAAATTAAACTACTACACTTGACAATGGTTCATTTTATGGAAATTTTATTATAGTAGGAGGCAAGGCAAGTTACAGATGATTAACAAGTTTACAACCCATCAGAGGATGTGCGTCACACTAAACTATTCGTCGAAGTGGAACCAAAGAACATGAACTTGTTTACAGATGACAAATTTTAATTGATTGCCCCATTGTATTCAAAATGATATAATTCAATAAACAGAGTTAAACCAGGAGAAACAAATGAAAAAGGAAATTTGTGTCAAATTTTTATACCCACAACTTAATTACTTTGCAAGAGCAAACTTTTCCTTATACAATTTCAAGTGCCTGAGTAAACATTGAAATTCACCAATACATAATATATAGAGGTACATAGACAGGTGTGTTTACCTGAGGAGGATGAAGGATATCGACATAGCAGAGGTGCTGATCTAAGAAGAACATCAAGGAGAGTGTGTGAGATTGAGGGATAGAGAGAGGGAGAGAGAACAAGATTAAGAGGCCAAAGAAATTCTTATTGAGAGAGAGAGAGAGAGAGAGATGAACATAAAATAAAAAAAATAAAAAAGACACATTCAAAAACAAAAATTTAGAAAATAAAAATAAAAATAAAAAATAAAAAAAACCAGAGCATACTAGCTTCTGAGAGTTATCATGATAAAAAAATAATAAGTAAAAATCCAAACAGATGGATTATTATGGGCACACTACAGCTTATTGTCGATTAATATAGTATTCTTGGCGCATAACCTTCAAATCATAATTACCTACATACTCAATAATAAAAATTATATTTATATAAAAGAGAAAAAGAAAGATGAAATTAGTACAATGTGGGCACATTTCAAATGCAAAGAAAACTAATGAGTGACAATTGGTAGAAAAGACCAAAAGATCCAGGATTAATCCAAAGAGTGTAAAAGGTCTGAAATTCAACATTATCAAAGTAAAAGATGTTAGTTGCTAAATGAAACAAGATAGTTGATGCACTAAAAGAAATGCTATTACACTTGTGCATTTGATATTGCACAGGATGTACAAATCTTGAGGGTGTTCTGTAACATTTGTATGTCATTTTCAAATATTGTGGCTTCCACTTTTGATTGCTATACTTTATAAATATTAGTAACATTTTAAACTGCTACAAGGAATAAATTAAACACATGATTTGCTTCATAATAATGAAGCAATTGGAGAGAGATTATTAGCTGAACACTAAAAAGATAATAAATTAAACACATGATTCTCTTGTAATGCTTGTACAAAGGCCTCAGAGGCATCACCACTAGCAATAGCCACAAAGTTTTACGATGATTTTCTCAAACCAACTAATCAACCAATAAACACGAAAAACATCATAAAAAGGACAAAAAATGAGAATAAATCGAGCAGCAATTTATGGATCAAAGAACCGAAACAGAGGTAAAAACAAAAGAAGCAAAAACAAAACCGATGACAGATCTGCATTGCGATGCTGAATACATATACATATGCATATAAGCATTCATGTAATTATGCAAATAGTCTCTTCGTTACAAATTGTCCAGAAAAAACAAGACTATGAAGCATGCCAATAAATCATTTGCAGAGGAAGACCTAAAAGCAACCGAAGAAATGATGGGCTGATGGAGACCATCCAATGTCCCAAACAAATTCATCACTCCTATCCTGGCAGTTCCAGTGAAAGATATTGCCAAGTTTCCCATTGATACAGAAAATTATTTATTCACTGTCATGTGCAGTTGGACACCATGCCACAAAGGTCAAGAAACTGCCAACAAAGGGGTGACAACTGCATTAATAATCCTTCCAAAATATTGCCCTGGACCCATGTCCCATGTCCAAACATGAGACAAATCCCATGACTGATGGATGGAAAGAGTTTAAAAAATAGTACTCAAATCTCTAAACTGATATGAGCCAGAAATGAGAAACAGTAAAGCAGCAAAAAGTAGTAGTGGTCCACTTATTCAAATCAACACCCATTAAATTTTCTAAGATCGAATTTCTTCAATAATCACTGTGCATCTCAAAGGGATATCTCTTCAATCAGTTCAATTAAGATAACAGTTGTATGGAAACTGCTTAATCTAAGGTGATTTATAAGATAGTATCTATCATAGATACAGGGAAAATTCACTACATAGCTCAATCAGAAATAAACAAGGCAATTAATGCTTGAATGCGAATAGAAATGCATAATCACGCAATGAAACAAAATCCCAA
This sequence comes from Camellia granthamiana, assembly GCA_036172215.1. Taxonomy (NCBI): domain Eukaryota; kingdom Viridiplantae; phylum Streptophyta; class Magnoliopsida; order Ericales; family Theaceae; genus Camellia; species Camellia granthamiana. The sequence goes on from CM069909.1 coordinate 92,352,681, forward strand.
AGAAGAGAAAATGAGAGAGAGAGAGAGAGACCTGGTGGAAGGGTCTAAGAGGAGGGTTGGTTACACATTTACTAAACATACATCAAGATGTATATATCTATATCTACAAATTTACTTATATAGTAACTTACTCACATTGGACATATCATGATTTATCTGTCAGTGATGTATATATCTATGTCTCATATGGGACTTTTTATTGATTAGTGGGGGTGCGACTGTTTATTAAAAACAAAAGGATTTTGCTTAGTGGTGTCATCCAGTCTAAAAAATGTTGATGCCACCTACCTTACTAGAAAAGGGCTATGATGCAGATATTTGAAAATTAATAACATAAAACTCTCGAATGCTACCATGTAAGATGATATTAGTATTGAATTCGGACCAAGACACATTTCAAATGACGAGTACCTAAGGTGATATATACAAGTGGTGTGTTTATGTACATATTTGCTAGTTACATCAGCTAAATAATTATGTTAATTTTTCAGGATTCTGGAGTGAAAGTGATATATACAAGTGGTGTGTTTAATTTTTCAGCTAACTCCAGAATCCCAAAGACATGGATAGAATGGCTGCATTCTGGATGGCACTCACTACATGGGGTGGTTGGGTGGACTCCAACATTGACCCATCCAAAACCATGGTTTTCTTCCAAGGGATCTCTCCTTCTCATTACGAGTAATTTCTCTTTATTATATTGCGCAGTTTTTCTATTAATCTAAGTCACTAATATTACTCAAATTAGGGTATTAAATTTGGGATACCATCAAATGTGTCAAAATCATGCATGAACTAACTCTATTCTGATTGTGTTCCTAAACTATACCATAAATAGTGGCACAGACTGGAATGAACCAACGGCAAAGACCTGCCAGGGGCAGCATCAACCCTTGTTGGGTTCAACCTATCCAGGAGGCCTACCACCCGCTGTGGCAGTGCTTAAGGCGGCATTGAGCAAAATCAAGAAGCCTATCACTTCCAATTTTGAAATCTTAAAAATGTGTTATTTTTTAGAACTGAGATACACTGCTACAATAATATCAGTATCTGCCCAATGAAAGATTGAGATCAACAAAGTCAAATATGTTCTTCATTTCCAACTCAATAAAAATAAATAATAAAAAAACCGGAGTTATGATTCTTTCTAGAACAGGGCTTGTGTATGAAAAAAATAGGACCTAGTGCACATGATTCGTTTTAGAACAGGGCTTGTGTATGAAAAAAATAGGAAGATAACAAATTCAACATTTAGATGATAAAGACGATGATAACAATAATGATGGCCTCATTTGGTGTAACTTTTTATAATCCAAAAGTTAATAATCAAAACACAAAAGTTAAAAACAGCCCTCCCAATTTCCCCATAATAAACTTTTACAGCTATTTTCATCTCATTACAGTATGCATAAGTTGCAACAAATACCGACAGATTTTGAAGAGAAAAAATCACAAGCAGCCTCAAATAAGTTGCACCAAACAAACCATAAAATTGATTTCATAAATTCAAATTAGAATTCCAGAATTTGATCCACAAACAATGGATACAAGCAGACAAAATGCCATGTTTTCCATATTTTTTTTATAGTTCTTTTTTTTCTTCCGTTTTAAGTAAATCAATCAATCTCTCTCTCTAAAGCTCTTTTGACTAATTCTATGCATGAATTTTCCCTTGTGGAGGTTGGGAAATGCAAGACACATGATTCTCAACAATCCCTAGCCACTTGAGATTTGACTAAATTACTGCTGTGCTGTCTTTACTAAGCTCACCACAAAACTTCATTGGTCAAAAACACATTAGCAAAATGTTCACAGGAAATCAATAAAAAGTGAAAATAAATGCAAAATAACAATTCATAGGAGAGATTACAATTCTTGTCTGCCACCAAATGAACACTAGATTCCCATTTCAAATAAGCAAACAATGCAACTGAAAATCCCACCCCATCCATTCAAAAGCATCCTCTTTTGGGTCATATGATGATTGAACCTCAGAACATTTTAACATGCCTCTCTGAGTCTGTCCCTTGGGTTGTGTTTTTTGCTACTTTTTTTTTTTCCTAATAAAGCTTTCTATCCAAAAGAGAATTCAATAATTCTGGCTCAGAGACCCCACTGCAGTGCTGCAATCAGCTACTGCACTTCTTGTTTCCAAAAAGCTACCTTTTAGCTTGAGAAAACTACTATAGATTTACTGTGAAATGTTCTGTCAAATTTGATAAAATGTTTCTAAAAACTGTTTTTAAACACTTAAAAAAAAATAAAAAAAAACAACTGCTGAATTTTGGCTCTAATTTTGTTGAAATTTATCCTACAACAAAAACTTTTAAAGAGCAACTTTAGACTCTAATTTTGTTAATTTGGTCCCCAAATTAGAGCTTATGAATTTAAAATTGCTTCACAAGGTTGCCTAAAGCATCATAACTATAGCACCAATATAATATATCTATATGTATATATTATAAAAAAGTTATGGGCATTAGTCTCATATGAAATATCTATTTGATCCTGAGGCAGTTTTGGTATTATTTTCAACTTAAGGCTTCAGAAACCAGCTAAAGAGATGAAAAGTGATATACATAATCATATGAAATAATATCAATTCTTGAGCTGTGTAATGCCCTATGAAAAGTGTTTTGCCTCTCTCAAATGTTGTGAAGGAAAGAAATTACTAATCCTTTTGGCATTGCAAATTAAAAAAGGAGTTCACTAAACTTTTCTCTCACTTATTGTATCATCTAGATATATTGACTTAAGGAGGAATATTGTTTTGGATATCATGAAATGAAATTGTATATGTTCTTGGTGAAGGTTGCTTGTTTTACTAATCAATTACAAATTAGGTGCTTGTTTTGGGTTTCACAAATTGCCAATTTATGGGACAATTTCTTTTACAGGATATCTGCATGGTTTACCTTTTGCATATGAATTTCAAACAAGACACTGTTAGTGACCATATGAATTTCGTTTTATGTTATCTGTTTTGATTTATGAAACTGCATGTTTGATGAACGTGTATATAAATTTGTGAATTAAAACTTCACATTAGAGACTTGACAATCTTTTTTTAATCCCTCTTCTTTTACAGCTTAAAAGACTTGTCTGCATTTGCAGTGGAATTTTCATTGTTAAATCTGATACAGAAATTTGACTGTAGACTGGTAGATTTTAAGTTAGATTTGCCATGGATAGATAATGATGCATTAGCATTACTCTTCAAAATAGCTTATGATATACATAATCATGTGAAATAATATTAGTATAAATTACTACATTCTACGACAAGGCTTAATTAGTTACCTTCTTCATTTGCAATTGCTGGCACTGATGATGATGATGATGATGATGATGGTAGAAGAAGAAGAAGAAGAAGAACAGAGAGATCAAACAGAATGAAGATTGGCATTTGAAAACTTTGAAAGTTGTAGTAAGTACTCCTAATTTTAAAGCCTTTGGCCACTTGAGAGGCTTGAGCTTTGTCCAAATACTGATTTCTAATAGAGAGAGAATGTCAACGAATCTAAAGCTTTCTTCGTAGAATTTATAGAGGACTGGTCCTTGTGGGAGCAATATACACTAAATTCTAGTTTTAAATGATGTCAGTTGTAGCACTTGTGGGCTTTTAGTAAATGTATTTGGACCTTTCATTCTATTTTGGGAACCGTTGGTGTGTTCGTTGGAAGTCCCACATCGGTTATAAGATACATTTTTAGGTGGACAAATTTCTATATGTTTGTTGGAAGTCCCACATCGGTTGGGAGACACATTTTGAGGTGAACAAACTCCTATATATAGGTGCAAGTGCATAGGGTTAGCTTACCAACTTCTATGGTTCTTTGTTGGTTTAATTAGCCATTACGAACCGAGCTTGAGTTATAAATTTTAGTTGTGCCAAGCTGGATTTTTGGCCATAATTTCCATTGGGATTTCGGCCATATTCCTTCGCCAAAGTTGTGTTAATTCTCGAAGGCTTTGTGGTGTGTGGTGGAGATCGAGTTCCGACTCTTTTTATCTTCTCCGTTTGAGCGCCGGATTCGAGGTAGGGATAACCTACTCCTCTTTATGAGCTTTGTCTTTAAATTTTAGCATTTTGATATGTTGGGGGTTGTTGGGTAATTTTGAGAAAGTTTAGGGGCTTTTGTGCAATTTTACAAAAGTTAGGGTTTTATTTATAATAAACCTATATGCATGTTTAGCATAGAGAAATGTTAGAAATGGGAATGTATGGGATTAAAGGGTGTAGTTGAATTATTTATCGCTCACCTAGTTGAAATGTTGATTTTATATTCATTTTGTGCATTTATTTTCTGTTTAGAAATAACTGCTTTGGGCTATCGGTGGAGGATAGTCTTGATTGTTGTAGACTGTGCATGATGATTAGGCAGACTAAAACTAATCACTAGAATGTGTCATTGAGTATGACGTTAGAAAGAATACATTAACTCTATGTATTGACTGATGATGTGTACAATAATTGTTTATATGCATTGTATTGTGTTGGAGGAGAGAGGTGATGTACTCCACGGTTTAAGGGAAGAGAGGTGATGGACCTCTAAACCGGGTGTTGTGTAGGAGAAGAGAGGGGATGGACTCCATAGATACAGCTCATATGCTTGTCTATTTGAAGTGTTGATATAGCTCATATGCTCATCTTCGGAAGTGTGATATAGTTCTTATACTTATCAGTTGAAGTGTTGATATAGCTCATATGCTTATCTGTTGATGTACTGATATAGCTAGTATGCTTATTTATTGTGAAATGAGGAAATGTTTAATATGAATTACTGTCTCATATCGGTTATTTGGTCAGGATTTGGACTATGGTTCTGAATTGAGAATTGAAAAGAAATGGAAAATGAAACTGTAATGTGTTACGAAAGAATGTAAAAGTGTTAACCATCTATCAAATTGTTAATCTTTTAGTCATTGTTCATAGCTGGTTTAGTGTATCTTTACTGGGCTGTTAGCTCACCCTATACGGGAATATCATTTTCAGGTACAGGTAGCATGCCATCTCCAAGGATATAGCTTGGGAGGCTAGAGGCGAATGGACCTTTTGATGTGTTGTTTTGATGTGTTACATGTGGTTTCAAGCCAAGGGCTTTATGTGTATTTGAGTTAGTACTCTATTCTGTGTAACCAAGTGTTGACTTGGAAAGCTGTAAGCCCGTAAGGCATTTCTTTTTGTTGTTAACATGTAACACTGTTGTAAGAACTACTCTGATGAATAGAAATGGTTGGTTTATTTTATATCAATGCATGTCTAAAGTGATGGGTTGTATGTATTATTTTGAGGGCGTTACAACTTGGTATCAGAGCGTACCGGGTTCGAATACTTTGGGTACGTGGGAAGTGATTAGGATCACAATGGGTTTGTCTCGCTTGATAGAGACTTCTTTGTAGTGTCATATGCTATGTGTTTAATTGATAACATGCTTATGTGATTATGTGGGTATGGGATTTAATTTCTAGGATGTTGATTGGATCCTTGGGTTTCTGTGAGTCTTGTTAGAAAAGCACTTGATCAATGTTGTTTCTAACCGGAACTCTAGTAACGCCTCGGGACTATCATTATCCGGAAAGGAAATTTGTAAGTGCTTATGTGTTTATATGCTTACATGGAGTGAATTAAAGTTGTCCATGCATTAGGACGTGAGTGTTTAGTTTCGACACGTTTATGAATATGCTAATGTTCTTCGTTTGCATCTGTGTTAGAGTTGGAGTTAGCACTATTGGCATCTCCTATTTGTGTTGTGTCACCTATTGGGGGTGAGTTGATTTTGAAACACGGATGTAGAGGGTGTGATATAGAGGTCGCCGATCATAGGCTTCCGTTTCCATTTGTAGTTATGCCTATGAAGGGCTTTGATGTTATTTTGGGTATGGACTGGTTATCGTCATACCGGGCAGTTATTGATTGCTACCGCCAGAGGATTACTTGTTGTACCGTGAGCGGGGAGTGTTTCCATTTCTTGGGAGACCGGGTTGGTAGTGTTGTGCCACCGGGGTATGATCCGCGAGGACGGAGTGAGCTTAGTGGTCTACTTGCTAGCTTTGAGAGCGGCGAGTGTGATGAGACCCAGATTGTATTACCGAGGGTAGTTTGTGAATATTCGGATGTCTTTCCTGAGGACCTCGTTGATTTGCCACCTCACCGAGAGATTGAGTTCTCTATTGATCTGGTGCCTGGCACAGCGCCGATTTCTATGGCACCTTACCGTTTTGCTCCAGCAGAGTTGGTTGAGTTGAAAGTTCAGCTCCAGGAATTGTTAGATAAGGGCTTCATTCGCCCTAGTGTTTCGCCGTGGGGAGCACCGGCCCTCTTTGCTAAAAAGAAAGATGGTGCCTTGAGATTGTGTATTGACTACCGGAAGTTGAATCGGGCTACGGTTAAGAATAAGTATCCTATGCCCCGTATAGATGATTTGTTTGATCAATTGAAGGGTTCCCGTTGTTTCTCTAAGATAGACTTGAGATCGGGTTACCACCAGTTGAGGGTCAGGGAGGAGGATATTCCGAAGACGGCATTCCGTACGCGGTATGGCCATTATGAGTTTCTGGTGATGCCATTTGGACTTACCAATGCACTAGCAGTCTTTATGGACTTGATGAACCGGATCTTCTGGGAATTCTTAGACCGTTTTGTGGTCGTTTTCGTGGACGACATTCTGATCTATTCACCTTCAGAGGAGGAGCACGATGAACACTTGAGAGTGGTGCTTAAGTTACTTAGAGCCCATAGACTGTATGCCAAGTTTGGGAAGTGTGAGTTCTGGCTTGGGGAGGTCAGGTTCTTAGGCCATGTGGTATCCGGGAAAGGGGTGTCTGTTGATACATCCAAGACTGAGGCAGTGCAGGATTGGGCACAGCCTAAGAGTGTGTTTGAGATCCGCAGTTTTCTGGGATTAGCTGGGTATTACCGCCGGTTTGTGAAGGATTTCTCCAGATTAGCTTCACCGTTGACTAGACTGACTCGGAAAGAAGTCCAATTTGTATGGAATGAGACGTGTGAAAAGTCGTTCCAAGAGTTGAAGGTTAGATTGACCACCGCTCCGATTTTGATTATTCCGGAGAGAGGGTTGAGTTATGCAGTTTATTGTGATGCCTCACGAGAGGGTTTGGGTTGTGTGTTGATGCAGGAAGGGAAAGTGGTAGCTTATGGCTCACGTCAGTTGAAAATACATGAGAAGAATTACCCTACGCATGATCTAGAGTTAGCAGCTGTGATCTTTGCCTTGAAAGTATGGAGGCACTACCTTTATGGTGAGAGATTTGAGGTGTTCTCGGATCATAAGAGTCTGAAATATCTGTTTACACAGAAAGACTTGAATTTGAGGCAGAGGAGGTGGATGGAGTTTATTGAGGACTATGACTTCGAGTTGCATTATCATTCGGGAAAGGCCAATGTTGTGGCCGATGCCCTTAGCAGAAAATCCATTAGTGATGTAGCTTGTGTGGCCATCCGGGAGTGGGAGATGTTGGGGGCACTTGGCGAGTTTGATTTGCATCTGGGCGAATCTGTTGAGGCTGCGACCTTGTTTTCTGTTGTTGCGCAGCCTACACTTGTGACTCGAGTGTTGGAGGCACAGAGAGGTGACCTTGAGGTAGAATCCCTCCGAGAGAAGATCTCTAGTGGGAAAGTTGAGAAGGGTTTGACGGTGTATCCCGACTTGAGTGTGAGATACCGAGACCGTCTGTTTGTGTCGGAGTCTTGCCGAGAGGAGGTACTCCGAGAGTTTCACCATTCGCGCCTTGCGGTGCATCCAGGAGGCACCAAGATGTATCAGGATTTGAGTCGCCAGTTTTGGTGGCGGGGTATGAAGAGAGATGTGGCAGTTTTCGTGTCTAAGTGTCTTACTTGTCAGCAAGTGAAGGCCGAGCATCAGAGGCCAGCGGGTTTGTTGCAACCCTTGCCTATTGCCGAGTGGAAGTGGGAGCATGTCACTATGGACTTCGTTGTAGGTCTTCCGAGGACTCAGCGGGGTAGTGATGCTATTTGGGTGGTTGTAGACCGGTTGACTAAGTCGGCGCACTTCATTCCTATGCGCGTGAGAGATTCGGTAGATCATCTTGCCGACTTGTATATTCGGGACATAGTGAGGTTGCACGGAGTCCCAGTGACGATCGTCTCAGATAGAGATCCTCGTTTTACTGCTAGGTTGTGGCAGAGTTTGCAGAGTGCATTGGGCACTAAGTTGACCTTTAGTACAGCATACCATCCTCAGACTGACGGGCAGTCCGAGCGTACTATTCAGATCCTTGAGGATATGCTTCGGGGTTGTGTCCTTGACTTTAGTGGGACGTGGGAGAGGCACTTACCATTGGTGGAGTTTGCCTACAACAACAGTTTTCAGTCTAGCATCGGTATGGCACCGTTTGAGGCCTTGTATGGCCGACCGTGTAGGTCCCCAGTTTGTTGGGCCGAGGTGGGTGATGCACCTTTGTTGGGTCCGGAGTTGGTTAGGGAGACGACAGAGAAAATTGAGCTTATCCGTAGGAGGCTTATTACAGCCCAAAGTCGTCAGAAGTCATATGCCGACCGTAGGAGAAGACCGTTGGTGTTTGAGGTAGGTGATCATGTTTTCTTGAAAATATCACCTAGACGAGGTTTGATGAGGTTTGGGAAGCGTGGGAAGTTATCTCCTCGGTTTATTGGTCCCTTTGAGATCCTTGAGAGGATTGGGGAGGTTGCTTATCGTTTGGCTTTGCCACCGCAGTTGTCCGGAGTTCATGACGTATTTCATGTGAGTATGCTTCGGAAGTATGAGCCGGATCCATCACATGTATTGGATTGGACCGACTTAGAGGTAGATGAGGATGCCTCGTATGAGGAGAGACCGGTTCGGGTCTTGGATAGGCGGGATCAAGTCCTGCGTGGCAAGACCATTCCGTTAGTAAAGGTTCTGTGGAAACATCACGGAGTGGAGGAGGCCACTTGGGAACGTGAGTTGGAGGTCCGAGAGAAATATCCGGACCTATTTGTGGATGTTTGAACGTATGTTATATATGTATTGTTGTATTGTTGGACTTTAAGATCATTAAGTATGTCTTAAGTTGTAAAACATTGTAAATGTTTTGGTTTAATGGAAATATTGTAGAACTGCCTTGATATGGGAGTTGATTGTAATATTGCATATGTTGGCCATATTAAAGAACTGGAGTTGTATCATGAAAATTGTTTATGATATAAAATTGTGAACCATATATGTTGAAAATGGTTGAGAAAGAAAGGAAATGCATGATGAAATGTATTCGTTATATCTCTTGACAAGAGATGGAATGACCGGTAATGGGTCGAGTTCTTAAATGTTGAAATTTAACATTGTTTAAAAACTTGTTCTTAATTTCGGGGACGAAATTTCCTAAGGTGGGGAGGTTGTAGCACTTGTGGGCTTTTGGTAAATGTATTTGGACCTTTCATTCTATTTTGGGAACCGTTGGTGTGTTCGTTGGAAGTCCCACATCGGTTATAAGATACATTTTTAGGTGGACAAATTTCTATATGTTTGTTGGAAGTCCCACATCGGTTGGGAGACACATTTTGAGGTGAACAAACTCCTATATATAGGTGCAAGTGCATAGGGTTAGCTTACCAACTTCTATGGTTCTTTGTTGGTTTAATTAGCCATTACGAACCGAGCTTGAGTTATAAATTTTAGTTGTGCCAAGCTGGATTTTTGGCCATAATTTCCATTGGGATTTCGGCCATAGTTCCTTCGCCAAAGTTGTGTTAATTCTCGAAGGCTTTGTGGTGTGTGGTGGAGATCGAGTTCCGACTCTTTTCATCTTCTCCGTTTGAGCGCCGGATTCGAGGTAGGGATAACCTACTCCTCTTTATGAGCTTTGTCTTTAAATTTTAGCATTTTGATATGTTGGGGGTTGTTGGGTAATTTTGAGAAAGTTTAGGGGCTTTTGTGCAATTTTACAAAAGTTAGGGTTTTATTTATAATAAACTTATATGCATGTTTAGCATAGAGAAATGTTAGAAATGGGAATGTATGGGATTAAAGGGTGTAGTTGAATTATTTATCGCTCACCTAGTTGAAATGTTGATTTTATATTCATTTTGTGCATTTATTTTCTGTTTAGAAATAACTGCTTTGGGCTATCGGTGGAGGATAGTCTTGATTGTTGTAGACTGTGCATGATGATTAGGCAGACTAAAACTAATCACTAGAATGTGTCATTGAGTATGACGTTAGAAAGAATACATTAACTCTATGTATTGACTGATGATGTGTACAATAATTGTTTATATGCATTGTATTGTGTTGGAGGAGAGAGGTGATGTACTCCACGGTTTAAGGGAAGAGAGGTGATGGACCTCTAAACCGGGTGTTGTGTAGGAGAAGAGAGGGGATGGACTCCGTAGATACAGCTCATATGCTTGTCTATTTGAAGTGTTGATATAGCTCATATGCTCATCTTCGGAAGTGTGATATAGTTCTTATACTTATCAGTTGAAGTGTTGATATAGCTCATATGCTTATCTGTTGATGTACTGATATAGCTAGTATGCTTATTTATTGTGAAATGAGGAAATGTTTAATATGAATTACTGTCTCATATCGGTTATTTGGTCAGGATTTGGACTATGGTTCTGAATTGAGAATTGAAAAGAAATGGAAAATGAAACTGTAATGTGTTACGAAAGAATGTAAAAGTGTTAACCATCTATCAAATTGTTAATCTTTTAGTCATTGTTCATAGCTGGTTTAGTGTATCTTTACTGGGCTGTTAGCTCACCCTATACGGGAATATCATTTTCAGGTACAGGTAGCATGCCATCTCCAAGGATATAGCTTGGGAGGCTAGAGTTCAAGCCTAAAGGTTTTTGTAAGGGGACTGTGTTCTGTTACCAGCCAACCATTGTGCCTCACGTGGAGGTTCCCGAAGTGTCTTGGGTTCAAGTTCTGATTAGTTCTGTATATGTATGAGACTTTATTTAATTATGTTGGCTGTACTTAAGAATCTGTAATGTGTGTGGTATAATGTGTGATTGACTATCATATATGTATGTCTAGTTTTAAATATTCTGTTTCATGTAAGTTAACACAGCTCATTGGACAAGTATAATTTTTGTATATTGCTTCCGCTAGACCTTTATCATATGCTTATCTGTTCAGAGGCCTTCGGTAATCCAAGGATTACTGGCCGGTTACGATGCTAAACCTATAGGGGCGGGTTTGGGTCGTGACAGAGTGGTATCAGAGCACGAGTTATACCGCACACACGTGTCCATATGAGCTATAGGATGTTCTAGAAATGAAAATAGGGGCATTGCATTAACATGTGTAAGCATATGAACATATTCGAACTGAAAATGAAAAGAAATGAATCTATAAGTTAAATGATGAATCTATAAGTTAAATGGAATAACATGTCATGAGAATTTCAAATGCCGAATGTGGAATCTATGTGAACATGAACGCATAAAAGTAAGGAATCATGTGACTGTATCTGAATTGAACTAGCAGTGTAAAACCATCTGATATGAAATAAAATGTGAGAACAGTGAGAACTTTCCTTATATTAATAAGTAACCTGTTTGTGTGTAGCCAATGGAAAGGACAAGGAATGTAGATGAATCTAAATCATCTGACGCTAGAATTAGCCGGTTGGAAAGAATGGTTGAAGCCTTAACTGAGAATCTGAAACAACAGCAACAAGGGCAAACATGTGTACCTGAGCCAGTTAGTTATGATATGATAACACTGACACAGAAATACAATAAGATGAAACCACTTGAATTTCTGGGGGGTATTGAACCGTTAAAAGCCGAGGCTTGGGTTTTAGAAACTGAGAAAATATTTGAGGTATTTACGTGTACCAAGGCACAGAAAGTTTCGTTGGCAACATTCACACTTAAAGAAGAAGCTAGGAGATGGTGGGTGTTAGTGCGAAATGATACTGACGGCGTGACATGGGATAGATTTAAAGAAGCTTTCTTCGAAAAATATTTTCCCCAATGCATCCGGGATAGGAAAGTATCTGAATTTATACAACTAAAACAAGGCAAAATGACTGTGGCCGAATATGAAACAAAATTTACTGAGTTAGCCAGTTATGCACCTCATATGATAGACACTGACTACAAAAAGGCTAGGAAATTTGAAGGTGGGCTTGACTTAGATGTGTTTGACCGCGTGGGCATCTTAAAATTACCAAAGTACGTGGATGTTCTTGATAGGGCCTTAATGTCCGAGGCAAACATAGCAGCCCTGAAAATATCAACATCATCAACCGAATCCGAAAGAGCAAAACAGAAGAAACAAAAAGTTGAAATGACTAGTAATTCGTTGACCTCTACGAATGAAAAATTTGGGGCAATAACTATGAACAAAGAAAGTCGGGGGAGTAATGTGAACAATGATATACCGGTCTGTAGAGAATGTGGGAAACATCATTGGGGCATTTGTCGCCGTCTGTCAGGAGCTTGTTATAGATGTGGTCAAAAGAGGCACTTGGCTAAATCCTGCCCACGAACTCATCCGAACAACAATAAGCCTAAATCTACACCCTAGTTCCAGAAAATGCTCAGAACACCGAAACGACTAACGCAGGTATTACCTTAACCATGCGTAATTGTTTTTATGGGAATTTGTGTGTGAATCATGCGTTTCTTAGTTTGATATGATATAGATTGTGGACATGTTAATTGGGTAATTTGAATTGTTAGAATTATGAACCCATGATAATTGAACCTTGTGAATTGAATGAACCACCTGTGCCTTGGAAATTATTAGAACTTGTGAACGGTGGGAATTTGTCGGGTTAAATCTTTGTACTGTATCGTGAAAATTTAATAGGAACTGTCAAGTGTGACCTTTTGAACTATGCTAGAACTATCGAACATGGGGACGTACCGTGATTGACTTTGACTTGGAAAATCTGTATGACCATGATTAGAATTGAACCGTTATGTATCGACTGACATCGGCGAATGATTAGACGCGTGATCTTGTATTGTATATGTGAATTAGTCATGGAGGGAATTTTTGAAATTGAGAACATACGTCAGTTGGAAAGAATGAACTTCTGCTTATGAATTCGCGAACGACTGCCTAAATGGTAATTGATCCTAGACTCGTATCTATATATATATGTGTCCTTGCCTGTGAGCCTATTAGAACTGACGGGATTGAACTATGATTGATGAACATTTTGAGACCTACTGGTTAATATGAACTATCGTGATTGACTTGTTGAACTGTGCTTGAACTGTTAAATATGGAGACACATTAGTAGTGACTGTATATGGAACATGTTTGAACTCATATATATATCTATACCTTTGCATGAAATGTTGGCTAATTACATTGTATCTAGACTGAGTAGACTTATGACTTATTGCTTTAATTGTCATATCTGGAGGAACTGTTTGTGTTCATCTGTATATAGAACTCGTGAATCTGTATTGAGAAGGCTATTAGACTCTGGACATGTACATATATGACTATACCTTTGCTCAAAATGATTGATATGATATTTGTTTGATAATTTGACCATTGGAATTTTGACTCTGGGATTGTATGACTAAGTAAAAACCCCATATGATAACCTCTGAACTGTGGACTGTGATTGTTGAACATTGACTAGACTGTTGAGTAGACCAGTGAGCCTATGCTTTAATGACTGTATGACCAATCTAAAACTTCTGTATAACGATCTGCTGTTGTATACCTTATGCTTACATGAACTCAGTTGGGAAATTGTTCTATTGACTGTGATGTTTACTTTTGATATGAACAATTATATACCTGTGCACCCACATGTGAACTTACTTGGAGAATGTAACATTGTATATGACCTGAACGCTTTGGTATGAACTACTGTGATACATAACTCTGCTGTGATTTGAGAACCGAGGAACTTAGAACAACTGTAAAACTACTGACTGTTATAGAACTACTGTACCTCGTCGGAAATGATAAGAAAAGAACCTTTATCTGATCTAATCTGATAGAACTTCTGTCTGATGACTTACGCTTTGAACTGTTACTTGATATGTCTGGGTAGAACTTCATCTGATATGACCGGGTAGAACTTTCATTGATTTGATCTGAGGAGACCCCTATTGAAAGCCATTATCTGACTCGATTATACTATAGGGGATTGTGAACTGCTTATGATTGAATGACAAGGCTGTGTTGTTAGGGGAACTAACTGAGTGAAAAATTGAATCGATCTTGAACACTTAGGAAGAATGTCAACCGTCAATAGCAGACTATGTAATTGTAGAATCTGGGAACTTATGCTTGGGAGATATGGAATACTGTATAATGACATGTGTTTAATTGCGCCGGAATTACCGTTATGACCTCGAATTTGTTTGACAAAGAGAATGATTACTTCTGGGTTACTGTATTTTAAAACTAATGGAATCTGTTGACAGCAGACTGGTTTGATTATGAACTCCGACTATCTGGAAGTATATGTAATCAGTATAACTGCTTTTGTATCGACACATAGTATGATTAAATCTGTGAAAACTGAGGCTAATGAATGGTGTATGAATGATTACTTCGGAAGTCCATTTACTGCAATGGGGTCAATGTACGAAATTACATTGTATTCCTGATAACTTCCGAATGAGTTGGACTGACTGTGATGGATTACCGAATTGAGAACTAAATTGAATTAAGGCCGAATGATTGACTAAAAAATGAATAAATCGAATCTTTGTAACTTAACGGGGGAAAATTACTTATGAAAATGAGACTAGTGCAATCTATAACCCCGATAAGTGTTTGATATGAGTAGTGTGTGTATTAATGCAGTAAAGTTGTGTGCAACTGAATTTATGTTTTGTGTCACGAAATAAGTTTTGTTTTCTGAAATGCTATGCTGTATACTGCATGATCGATCAATCTTTGATATGTATTCGTGACTCTTGATTTTATGTGATATCTGTTAGCTGTTACCCGATATCGGAGGTTCCTTTATGAAACTTATATCTGTCTGCACTCTGTTACCCGTACCGGAGGCCTCGTCATGGGAGCTCAGCTTCTGTTCTGTTCTGTTACGCTTATGCGTTCTGTTCTGCTTTGTTAATGCTAATGAATGCACCACGTATGCTTAAGCAAAAAATGGGTATGAAAATGAACATGTACCTAAATCTGTTCTGGACTAAAATCTGAATGTGTACAACTGTGTTACTATGAACCCTAACTTCTGTATATGATTTATGATTCTGTCTCTGTACACAGTTAAGGTTGAGATTGGGTTATGAGCATATTTGTGAGCATGGTTATGTTTCTGTTTTGTAAAGAGTTGGAGCTATTTTCCTGATATAAGATAACTCGAGTTTGGGGACCAAACTCTTTTAAGGAGGGAAGACTGTAATAACCCCGACCCGTAATTAGCTATTAATCGGTAATTAAGAATGCTAATGAGTGGATTAAAATGAATTGTGAGATTAATATGTAATTTGCATGATAATTGGCTTCTATCTGCTACTTATAGCAATATCTGTTTGAAATTTTGCTTTAATATGTTAATTGGAATTTTTAGAACACAATGCAAATTTTATAAAAAACTGATTCAGTTTAGTAAAATCGCATGTGATTAAATTAAGCCTTAATTGGAACTATTTTTTTGAATAACTGAATTTTGTGCTAATCTTGAATAAATTAAGGTTACTTGTGTTGAATTAAATAATGCATGATTGGTACCTAATCTAGTCTTATTATTGACCCAAGATGAGAATTAGTGTATTATTGGGTTGAGGCATTGGTGGTGTTGGGTGTAGGGAATCATAACCCTTGTGAGTGTGTGTTGGGTGAGTGCATGTGTATGCACGTGTAGTGTATGCAAAAAGTGATGTGTGTGAGTGTGCTCTCAGCCGAATGAATAGGTTGTTGTCTCTTTCTCCTTGCTTCTTAAGTCCTCTGTGTTGAGAGTTTGGTCGTGTAGAGAGAGAGAGAGAGAGAGAGAGTTTAGCTAGAAGGTGAGGATGGGAGCTCAAAAGTTGAAGAAGAAGAGGAAAACTAGGAAGATTCACCCCTTGCTGCTGAAATAAGAAGCTTTGGGTAAGGGTTCTTGTTTAAATTCTGTGTTTAACCCCTTATGCATCATGTATACATTGAATCATCTAGTGGGTTTTAAGTGGAGTTGGTTTTTGAGCAAAAGAATGGCTTGTGTGCATGTTATGGAGGACTATACTTCAATTCATTCATGTTTTGGGTTTTGGCTCTTAGAATCTTCGCATGCATGTAATTTTATATCATGTCCATAGTTTCAAAATTCATGAATTTGAGGATCACCATTTGCATGTTATGAAAAACCATGAAAGAGTTGAAATATTGCATGAAGAAGTTTTGGTTCAAACCTTTCAAGAATTGATGAGTTTTTGAATAAAAGATGTTTCAAGGGTCTTGTATTGAAGTTTTCTAAAGCTATTTTTGTGTGTTTGCTCAAATCATGCAAGACCCCAAGGTTTGGAGGTGGTTTGGAAGCCATTTTTACTAAGCTTTCTGCCCAGAATTTTACAGTTGGCTCGAGCGAAGAAGTGGTGGCTCGAGCCAACATTTCGAGCTCTCAGAATTTTGCACTCTGCAAAAGGCTGGCTCGAGCGAAGAAGTATTGGCTCGAGCGAGCTCTGTTTTTGCCTTCTGCTGGCTCTAGCCAAGAAAAGCTGGCTCTAGCCACCAACCTATTTTCAGCATGTTTTCAAAAGATGTTTTAAGTACATATCTTTACTCTCATCTCTTTATAGGCATTCTTAGGCATGATTTATGAGCCGTTAAAGATTAATAAGCAAAGAAATAACATAAGTATGTGAATTAGAAAATATGTGTAGAATCTGAGTATATGGGTAATATGAACAAGTTATGTAGCATGGAATGAATGGGAAATTAAAGTGAGAAAGCTAAGTCATGTATGGCCACATGAATGAGTAATAATGAGACATATTTTGTGCTATGTATTTTGTGATTGTAGGTCAAGACTCGAGGATTGATTGACCATTTACGGGAACCACTGTGAGTAACGTTATCGCAAAGATACGTTTATATGAAATTATGTTCCAAACGAGATATGATATGTTATGTTTTCTGAAATGATATATGCTTCTGTGAATGAACATTCCAAGTTTGAAATCTATTATGGCATCCATAGATAGTCCCAAGTCATGGGGGACGGCATGAAAATGCGGGTCCATGACATTTACGAGATCTCGTTAGCCACTTCATTGTAGTGATATGTGTTTAATCGGTGTCCGGGATCGGTTACTCTAGTTGGAAGACATTATGTGATATGTTTGATATGTTCTATGGGATATGCCATTATTATGTTTTGATATGAGATGACTATGATTATGCTATGATCTGTTCTGTACGTATAAAATGTTCGGAATTCGTTCACTAACCCCTTTACCTTAATGTTATTCACTGGGCTTTAGCTCACTGTTTGTAAATATATGTATATAGGTGAGCATTCTGGAGTTCGAGCCCAAAGGTTTTTGTAAGGGGACTGTGTTCTGTTACCAGCCAACCATTGTGCCTCACGTGGAGGTTTCCAAAGTGTCTTGGGTTCAAGTTCTGATTAGTTCTGTATATGTATGAGACTTTATTTAATTATGTTGGCTGTACTTAAGAATCTGTAATGTGTGTGGTATAATGTGTGATTGACTATCATATATGTATGTCTAGTTTTAAATATTCTGTTTCATGTAAGTCAACACAGCTCATGAGACAAGTATAATTTTTGTATATTGCTTCCACTAGCCCCTTATCATATGCTTATCTGTTCAGAGGCCTTCGGCAATCCAAGGATTACTGGCCGATTACGATGCTAAACCTATAGGGGCGGGTTTGGGTCGTGACAACGACGGAGCAAGTTGTACTTATCCGTAAGAGGTTGGTTACAGCCCAGAGTTGCCAAAAGAGTTATGCCGACCGTAGGAGGAGACCTTTGTCTTTCGAGGTAGGTGATCACGTCTTTTTGAAAATATCACCTAGGCAAGGTCTTATGAGATTTGGGAAGAGTGGGAAGTTGTCCCGTCGGTTTATAGGTCCTTTTGAGATCCTTGAGCAGATTGAGTAGGTTGCCTATCGTTTGGCGTTGCCGCCATAACTTTCCAGAGTGCATAATGTGTTTCACATTAGTATGCTTCGGAAGTATGAGCCGAATCCGTCACACGTGTTGGATTGGATCGACTTACAGGTAGACGAGGATGCCTCGAATGAGGAGAAACCAGTGAGAGTCTTGGATAGACGGGACCAAGTCTTGCGAGGCAAGACAATTTCCTTGGTTAAAGTATTATGGAAACATCCCGGGGTTAAGGAAGTAACTTGGGAGTGTGAATTGGAAGTCCAAGAGAAATATCCGGACTTATTTGTTGATATTTGAGTGTATGTTGAGATTTTAGTTTTACTTATGAACTATGAGAACATTGTATATGTTTTGAATTATAAAAGTATTGTATATGTTATTTTGGTTTGAAAATGCAAATTTATCATAAACATTGAATATGTTTTGGAAATATGAGATGTACGTCTTGAAAGTGGTTAAATTTCGAAAGATGCATATGGATAATATATGTTGGGATATATGTTGTGGTTTTGTTCTCTTGTGAAGAGATTGAATGACCGGTGGCTGGGTCATAGTGATGAGAGTTGAATTGTAATCATTTTGAAAATTGGATAATCATGGTTTTGAAACTTGTACTAAAATTTCGGGATGAAATTCTTTAAGGGGGGGAGGTTATAGTGATCCCGGTTTTTCCCCGACCTTCATTGTGTTCCGGACTCGGGTTCCGTGGTTAAATATTGTATCCATGTCTTGTTTTTCTCCTTTGACCCTTTGTATTTGAGTTTTGGAACTTGTTGGGCAAGCTTGGAACATGTTGGTTATTAGTTGGGTTAGATTGTTGTTGCCCAGATTTTGGCCTCTTCGCTCAAGCGAGGCTTTTTGCGCTCAAGCAAGCCTTGTGTAATTTGTTTCTTCGCTCGAGCGAGGTTTCTTGCACTTGAGCGAGAATTGAGAGTCCTCGGGTTTCTTTCCCAGACACAGAATTTCTAGAAAGGTGAAATGCTTCACTCAAGCGAGGCTTCTTGCGCTCGAGCAAGCGTGTGCATCTGTAAAACTTCTGAAGCTGTGCATTCTGCGCTCAAGCGAGGTCACTTGTTGTGTCTGGTCACTCGAGCGACAACTCCTTCGCTTGAGCGAATGTCACGTATATCAGTTCGCAGCAACGTTATTTTATATCACTTTTTGGTATCTCTTTCACTCAAAACCCTAGCCCAGCTCATTCTCTCTCTAAAATACTCTCTCTCTCTCTCTCTCTCTCTTTATAAATACACCTTGATTTTGGGATCTCTCAACCCTTGTCCCTTTATTAAAAAGATAGAGCATCTCGTGGGCTTTCATTTCATCCGAGCAAAATCGAGTTTGGACATCTTTGAGGTTTTTTCCATTCTTCCTTTGAGTTTCTACACTTGAGGTAGGGATATTCTACTCTTTGATATGGGTTTTAACCTAGGTATTTGTCATTTTGTATAAATTGTAGGATTTGGGAAGATTTGGGTGAAATTAGGGTTTGGGTTTAAATTTTGAAAGAGGGATTTTAATTTTGGGTTCCATGAATACATATTTGGAGTATTGAATAGGAGGTTACATGGGTTAAAATGATGAAATTTGGCCTTCGGTTTGATATTTGGAAAAATGAGAAGATTGCCCTAATTTTCGTTAAATAATTATTTTGCATAAATAATGAAATTGATATGGGAAATATGAAATTGAAAGGGTGTATAATTGAATGGTGTAGTTGGATTTGTCAAATCACTCACCTATAGAAATTTGATAAATTATCTGTTTGATAGATTGTATATCTGTTTAAAAATATCTATTTTGGGCTATCAGTGGAGGATAGCTATGATTGTTGTAGAAACTGCATAAGGATTAGGTGAATTGAAACTAATCATTTGAATTATGTCATTGAATATGACAGTTTGATTAAACCATTGAATATGTGATTTGGTTAGTCATTGTATATGATAACGCTTTTAAATATATTATATATCTATCATTGTTTGGGAGGAGATAAGGGATGGACTCCATTGAAAATTAAGTTGACTGGAGTGTCCAGGGTGAAAGTCCCGAAATGTTATATATATATGGGTGCCGATTCCCTTGAATGTGAATTTCGTAAAATGGCAAGAAAATAGAAGTGTTGGGTTGATGAATGTATTGAATTGTGAACCATTGAGTTGTAACCTCATTTTGGTTGATTAGATAATAATGAATTTGGTTAATAGATTAACCCGAAATGGATGAATGGAAATGGATTGAGGTATGGTTACCTATATTGAATGGTCTTGGAAAGAATCTGTGTTAGTTATGAATATTGAACATTTATCTAATGCTTATATCTTAGTTAAATCTCATTTATTGTTTTAGCATATCTCTACTGGGCTTTGACTCACCTTACTTGGGAAACCATTTTCAGGTACAGGTGACATACCGCCTTCAAGGACATAGTTTGGGAGGTTTAGGGGCTTAAGGCTCCATTTTGTTATTTCGTTTTGTGTTAAATGTTTATGCAAGTCGAGAGCTTTATATGTATAGAGCTAAGACTTTTTCTTTTGTTGTAACCAAGAGGTATCTTGGAAAGGTGTAAGCCCGTAGGGCATTTATTATCTTGTTAACAATTAGTGTCGCATGCTGTAGTTTCAGAATGAACATTTATGAAAGTATAATGCATGTAATATCTCTTGTAATATAAACTCTGAAATGAATGAATGTATGACATTTTCCATTATGTTTATGAATCTCATGGGTTGGATTATCCTCTTTATTTTGAGGGCGTTACACTGTAACACTCCAATGGACTTGGGGTGGCTGCAGTGCTCTGTGTAGCTAAATGGGCCCACTTCGGGGCCCATTTTGAACCGTTCACATTTTAGAGTACATCGAGTAGATTATACCTGCAAAAATTTAAGTTAATCGAATATCGTTAACCCTTTCATCTACTCACATTTGTATTCATTTTAATACTTTAAATCATAATTGTCATTTATTTTTATAGATACAAATGTGAGTAAATGAAAGGGTTAACAATATCTGATTAACTTTATTTTTTTGCAGGTATGTTCTACTCGATGTACTCTAAAATGTCTTCAGATCATCAAAATAGGCTCCGAAATAGGCCCATTTGACTGCATAGCAATGGCTACCGTGCAAGGGGCACAATAGCCACCCCAAGTCTCACTCCAATATAACACTCAAACGTAACACTCTAATGTAACACAAAAAAAAAAAAAAAAAAAAAAAAAAAATGGTGTACTTTTTTCAAACGTAGCACTTCAATATAACACTCCAAAAAAATTTCTTAGTATAACATTCCAATGTAACATACAAAAAAACTCCTTGGTGTACGTTTCCTAAGCGTAATATTCCAATATAACATTTCGAAAAAAGGATATGGGATTCTTCAAACCATTTCAAAAGGATGTGAGATTTTTCAAACCATCCCAAAAGGAGTACAAAAATTCCTTAGTAAGTTTTGAGCAAATGTATAATTTCAAATTATGAGTGTTACGTTTAAAAAAATTACATTAATTTTTTTTTAATATTTTTGTGTGTGTTTCATTAAAGTGTTACATTTGAGATTATATTGATTAGAGTGTTACGTTCGAAAAAAGTACACTAGGGAGTTTTTGTTGTGTGTTACATTGGAGTGTTAAGTTTGGAAAAAGTACATTAATGAGTTTTTTAGAGTATTACATTGTTACATTTGGGAAAAAGTGCACCAAGGAGTTTGTGTTTTGCATTGGATGTTACGTTTGTGTTATATTAGAGTATTGCGTTATTGGAGTGTTACATTTTTTTTTCGTAATGTGGGATTTGTTCTAGGAGGGAAAATCCAAAGCTTCTATACTGAGAATTGCCCAAATGTGTAATTTTACATTAGAGAAATCCATTTTTATTCATAGAAAATTAAACCAAAACATGTAAGTAACTACCCTTTTATATAATTTTCATTTTAATAGGACCTTTGGGTTCATAAGAAAAAAAGAAAGGACTAAATAGTTCACAAGATCACATTTTAAGATTTATTGATGCCTTTAAAAAAATTCAGTGAAAATAAAAACATAAAAAATTTCAATTTTAAGTAAATTTAGAAAACTCAACCCAAGGTTTTCTTGAATTGGCCTTCCATCTTTCTTCTTCTTTTTTTTTAATCTCTCTTTCCTCTCTTTTTATGTTTAGATACATATCATTTACATATGCTTAAACATTAAGCAAAATATGATGAAGTTAAAAATAAATTTAATGAATACATACAACATTAAAATTGTATTAATTTTTAAACTGGGTCAAACAATTTTGATGGTGCACGTTTTTTTATAAATATGAAACGTTTTAAATGCATATAGATTGAGTGGATATAAATCAGAAAAAGTGTTTTTTAAGATAGTAAGACATAGAATTCAAAAGGAAAATTTAGTCAAAACCCCTCAATTGGACCCTTGTTTAGTAAAAAGGACAGTCCAATTTATTTTGTTTCATAAAGCCCTTAAGAATGAGGCGTATAACTGAGTAAGAATAAAATAAAATATCTATTTTTTAAGACAATATTACCAGAGTAATATGTTACTATTTATATCAATTTCGACTGTAATAATTTTTTTTTTAAAGAATTTCATAGTTAATATGAATATTATTTGATAGATTTTGATGAGAAGATTCTAAAAAAATTAATTTTATTAAAAATCAACATCTAAATCAAAAATTATATTATTTTAAAATTTAATATTTTGATAATAGTGGTATATGTTGAATTTTTCAATAAAAACTTTTTATGTTTATACTTAATACATTAAAATTTTATTACGAGAGAGTTTTGACAAAATCCACCAATACAAAACAAATTAAACCGATGAAGCTCCCTGATTAGCCAAATTAAGAATGTAGTGATGAATGAACTTTTTCCATCCAAACAGTACAATTGCTCAACTCAACTACCATCCAAGCGAGACAATGCGCAATCGAATTACCGCCTTTTAACATGTGCCACTTCCCACGATCGAAACCTCCGCAACCCCGACTGAGTGGATGCCACCAAATGGTGGAAGGAAGAAAGCTGCTCTATCGGAGATTGTAGAGCTTGAACTACAGATAAAGAATCACCTTCAAGAATGACAGAATGCAGACCAAAATGGCATGCTAACTGGACCAAGTGCAACGCAACAAGTGTTTCAAAACATTCCACCCCCATTATAGATGTTAATTTCGTCGACATAGCAACAATAATCTCCCCATGATGGTTTGGCACTATTGCTCCAATCAATCCTTTCGATGCAAAGCGTGCACCGTCAAAATCTATCTTGAAAATTCCTTTCGGTGGAGGCCACCACCAAACCTGAGACTGCACAACCGATGGCACACTTACTCGACATCGAATCCCAGTTAGCTATTAATAAAAATCAGATGCACATCTAATATGAATGCTCTTATTGCATGGTTTGGGTGGGGACAAATAGAGGAGAAGTGGAAAATCCATTGGTAAAATTGGAATTGGTTCTGCAAAGCTAAACAAGAGTGTAGGATGGGGTTCATGTCTTTGTCGACTTTTAATAGAGCTTTGCTTGCTAAACAATGCTGGAGGCTCCTAAAGTTTCCTAATAGTCTGGTGGCACAACTATTGAAGGCAAAATACTACCCTAAGTCCTTGATTTTGGATGCTCCATTAGGAGTGAACCTTTCTTTACTTGGAAGAGTATTTGGAATGCTCGCAATTTGCTTTCGGTAGGGCTACAGTAGCGTATTAGGAGAAACGGCCAGATTTGGAAAGATAGATGGGTGCCTTGGCCATTTTCATTCACGATTTGTTCATTACCGAATGGTTAACTTTTCTTTATGAATGGATAATGGAAATGATTTTATTTCATAAAAACATGGTTAAAACATATTTTAAAGATACATTTATATTTTTCAACACGTTTTTATTTATTTATTTAATTTTGGGATTTTTTTGAAATAATTTGATAAAAATAAAATAATAAAAAATCGAATGTTCAAAATGAAATTAAAGTTATGAATAAAATTTTCAATCAAATTTAATGGGAAAATAAAAAATAAAAAAAATAAAGAAGAAGAGAGAAAGTATAAATAGGAGATACTCTAACTTATGTTTTTTATTTTTTAATTATAAATTTTCAATTGAGAAAAACTAACCGCAAAAAGACCCCATACAAGGATAGATATATCCTGCAGTGGAGCGTGTAAACCCTATACTATTTAACCAAACACAGTCCTAGGTAAAAATTTACTATTACCCAAACAAAAATAAATTCACTCTCTCCTCATTACCTATCTATCCTGCTGCCGTCTAAAACCCTAGATTCTCTAGCCATCTGAAAACAAAGAATACATAGAATATAAAAGCCTTATCTCGGGGCCATTTCCCAAAATAAGTCAAATTAGTAACTTAATTCTCAAATTAGGTTTAGTTTGGACGGAATTTCCAAACTAGGCTAAAACGTGGTTCACAACCACGCTTTCAACGTTTTTGTGGCTATCACACGGAAATTTCCTGAAATCGTAAAAGCGTGTTTCCAAACCACGCTTTTAATTAAGAAAGCGTGGTTACAAACCATGCTTTTAATTATTATTATTATTTTTTTTTTCTAAAAGCGTGGTTGTGAACCACGCTTTTAACTAAATTTTTTTTTTCTTTTGAAAACGTGGTTGTGAACCACGTTTTTAACTAAAAAAAAATTTCTTCTGAAAATGTGATTGTGAACCACGCTTTTAACTAAAAAAAATTTTCTTCTGAAAACGTGGCTGTAAACCACACTTTTAAGCAAAAAAATTTCCGTTTTTAAGTGAAAGCGTGGTTCGTAACCACGCTTTTAAAACTTATATAAAAACTCCCCCAGCCCTCATTTGCAACCACGCTTTTCACACTTAGGTTTTTTCAACAACTCACTGCTCTCTCTCTCTCTGCTTTCGCTCTTGGTCTCTCTCTGCTCTCGCTCCCTCTGCTCTCAGTCTCTACTCTCTTTCCGTCCGTGGGTTGCTCTCTCTCGCTGGTATGGCGTCTGTTTTTCTCTGTCTCATTTGAATTTTATGTGTTTATTGTGTTTGTGAAAATGTAAATGTGGGTACAATGTGGGTATAATGTGGGTAGAATAAGGTTCATGAATGTGAAAATGTTGTGAATTGATGGAAATGTTGGTAGAATAGGGTTTGTGATTGTTAAAATGTTGTGAATTGAAATTGATATCAATGTGGGTAGAATAGGTTTTGTGAATTGAAATTGTGGTTTTGAATTTGTAAAATGTTGTGGCTTTGAATTGTGAAAATTTTCTAGGGTTTTCAATTGAATGTGAAATCATGAATTAGGGTTAGGGTTTTGAATTGTGAAATCAGAAATGAAGGTTATGATTTCAGAAATTAAGGTTTCAGAAATTTATGATAAGTTAAATTTTTTTGATAATGTTATATGATTTTTTTTAGGAACAAATTATGTAAAAACGTAGTTCCAAATCGAGCCGAATTGTGTTTAAATGATTTGGGTCAAATTGGTTCAATAATTTTAATAATTTAATTTGATTACAATTTTTTTTAAACCATAGACAATTAAACTTAAAAAATGAAAGGCAATTTTGGGCAATTGGACATGATTTTTGCGTTTTGTGTTAGATTCATTATTTTGGCGTTTTGTGTTAAATTCAAGCAGCTTTCATTCTTTTATAGATGTTATAGAAATGATAAAATTGAAATAAATTAAAAAATTTAAGAAACAAAATAGAATAGATTTTAATGACACATAATTAAGGGGTAAAGCATATGATCTTGTATTACATTGGTATCTTCTCTAACTTTTTCAGAGTAAATGATGCAAGCTCAAACCATCATTTAGGAGGAATTATCATATCTTTCAAAAATTTTAATTAAATTGTGTGTTTTTTTAATTTTATTAATTGTTTTATATAATACATAGGAGAAAAAAATAAGAAATAATAAATATGTAACCAATAGAATTGCAAGAATATATTATATAAGATATAGAACGGACCTATGTGATAATTTTTTCTCATTTAAGTTGAACCCCTTTCCATTTTTCTTAAATTTAGGCTATAGTAATTTCTTCCCATTGCACCAAAAAAAAAAATTAATAAATAAAAAAAATTATTGTGAATTACAACTATATTTTATAGGGTTTTGAATTGTGAAATCAGAAATTAGAGTTATGGTTTCAGAAATTAGGGTTTTGAATTGTGAATCCTGTCTATATTTTTTGCATTGTGAATTGTAAATCTTGTCTATATTTTTTGAAATTAGGGTTTTGAATTTTGAATTGTGAATCCTGTCTATATTTTTTGAATTGAAAATTTTATTTTTTGCTTGTTAATCCTGCCGATATAGTTAAATCTTCTTATTCTTTCGCTTATCTCTTCAGCTTCATCATTAGGCCACTATAACTAGTACAAACAATTTTTTTAGGTTGTTTTAGGAAATATGTTAAAAGCTAATTTTTTGTATTTTTTTTAAAAAACTTTTTTTGGAAAAACGTGTAAAAAAGTAGAAAAATGATGGGACCCAAAAAAAATTAGAAGTCAAAGAATGACTTTTAACCTCTTTGCCAAAAGAGAGGCCTTTGAAGTCGTCCTGAAAAATGCTACTACCAAAACATTTTATATAAATAAAAAAATTTTGTTTAAAGATTATGTTTGAAAAAATTAAAATTTTTGATTTATAAAATGACTCATTCTCGATAATTTTTACCCACTTGAACTATTCAATTGACTTATTCCCTATGCGTTTGGATTATGTTTATTCAATTAAGTTTTATATTTTTGTGATAGTCGGATGTCTGAATCAGTTTACGTATTTCTCGACTAATCTTAGAATCCACACCAAACGTCCCTTCCACGTAAATCGGACAAATCTCAAATAATACCTATAAACATGACACATACTGAGAGTTCAACTTGAGACCTGAAAGGAGCATACCTAATTTTGAACACATAATGAGAGCTCATTAATATTAATGAAACTCAAGTATGACTTGGTTCGGCTCGATAATTTTTTTTAATGTTATTTATATTGTTTAAATAAAAATAAAAGAGTCGAGCTTGACGAATCGAGCCGAGCCCTTAACAAGCTTAGTCGAGCTTATTCATGAAAAGTTCAGCTCATTTGCAGCCCTATTTGAAACGACTCATGATTGGGAATTTAGGAGAAGTATTTCAAATATCACCATACTTTACTAGAAATAATATAAAATTACAATTCATAATTATTAACTTTAGAATTTTTATTTTTATCTTTTATAACTGAGTATCTAAGTCAATTTATACACACCTTGACTAAATTTAAAATTATAATATATGCATCAAAAGAGAGTCTTAAAACATTCTAATTAATAGTCCATAGAAATTTCCTAGGTAAGAAGAAAAGAAAAAAAAATGGCACTTTAATGGCTAAGCCTGTGTTTCGTAATACCAAATAATTGCTACGAATGGCCCAATAGATTGACATGGATTAGTATCCAAAATTTACTACATAAATTTAACCACCAACATAAGCCCATAAGCCAAGGCACAAGCCTCTTTTGAGAACATGAAAAAAATTAATTGATTGGTTTATTTTGATTATATTATCTCTCTATTTTTTTTTGTATGTTTTAAAAAAAAAAAGAGTAAATAAATTAATTTTTTTTCTTACTTTTCAAAACAAGCCAAAATGAGCTTTTTGTTTGAATTTCATAACAAAGCCTCTATGACCTCTAAAAAGTGAACGAGGGTTACCATTTCACATAGGAAATAAAAGTAACTTCTCTTTAATTGTCCATAAATCTCAAGAATTGGATTATCAGTTTTAAAAAAATTAAGAACAATGTTTGAAATAAAAATTAAGAACAAGTCATGCAAAATCAATCGAGTATTTTCAACTCAATGAAAAAAATAATAATTTCATACAAAACTTACACTATGATTTAAAATTTTTGTATGACTTGTCCAATTTTGTCCAATCACACTAAATAAATACAATACTTGATACAAATTATACTATAAAATTATATGAAGAGAAAAATAAAAGAAGAATCTTCATAATGTCTTCAGATTCAAAATTAGTGATATATCTTTCTACTTTATCGAAATACTAAAAAAATAGATCGAGATTTATCAAAATAAAACAAAATAACTGTTTTTAAAATTGCTACCACTTACATGCGTACAATTAAATCATTGCCCAAATTAGGGGCTTTTCCCAAATTAAGGCAAAATAGTAACTTATTTCCCAAAATAGGCCTAGTTTGGACAGAATTTCCAAACTAAGCTAAAACGCGGATACAAACCACGCTTTCATCGTTTTTGTGGCCCTCCCGCAAAAAAATTGTAAAATCTTAAAAGCGTGGTACAAACCACGCTTTTAATTAAGAAAACGTGGTTACAAACCACGCTTTTAAGGAAATTTGATTTATACATAAATTTTTAAGTAAATTTTTTTTTTAAAAGTAAATTTGATTAAGGAAATTTGATTTATACATAACCACGCTTTTTTTAAGTAAATTTTTTTTTTCTTCAAAAAACGTGGTTGCAAACCGCGCTTTTACTGTTGACTCGTGGATGATAACTAGGGGTGCAACTCGGGTGGGCTCAACCCGAGCCCAGCCCG
Organism: Camellia granthamiana; assembly: GCA_036172215.1. Lineage (NCBI taxonomy): Eukaryota > Viridiplantae > Streptophyta > Magnoliopsida > Ericales > Theaceae > Camellia > Camellia granthamiana. Next base: position 92,381,313 of record CM069909.1, read on the forward strand.
AGTTTTTTTAGGGCTTGGGCAACTATATCTTGTAATCTGGACGGGCCCTGGGCAGATTTTTGATGCCCGAATTGTAATTCGGGCCGGGCTTGGGCAGAACCAATGGCCAACCCGAGCAACCCGAACCCGAATTAAATTTAATATATTATATAAATTATATAATATATAATATAATATATATATATAATTTAATAAATTATATAATATATATAAATTAAGTAAAAGAGTTAGTCTTACTTTTTAATTTTTATTTTTTGGTGACCAGAAAATAACTTTGAATAATTCTCAATTCTTTGTGAATTATCAATTCTACCTACAGGTTTCAAAACAAATCTACCTACAAGTTTCTGGGCAATTCGGGCAATTCGGGCTAACCCGAGTTCAAAATACAAAGCTTGGGCCGGGCTTGGGCAGCAAAGCTCGGGTTCATGTTCGGGCTTGGGCGGGCTTGGGCACTGCTCTGGACAATTCGGGTCGGGCTTGGGCAGACCCCCAACCCGACCGAACCCGCCCGAGTTGCACCCCTAATGATAACCACGCTTTTAACCAAAATGTAAAAATTCAACAAAAAAATCAAAACCAGCACTCACTCTTCTTTCTCACAGACACTCACACTCACTCTCTCTCTCTCTGATACACACACCCACAACACTCACACACTCATATCAAACATAATTTTTATATAATTTTTGTAAATATAAATCATTTTTATATAATTTTTATCTTTCGATTAGTTAGAAATAATTTTTTACAAATTAAATTTAAACAATCATACGTATCTATATAACTTGCCCAAAAGTTAAAATGATAATTATTTTTTACCCTTAAATGATAATTATTTTTTATTTTTTATTTCTTAACCAAATTAATTTTTAATTTTTAAAAAAAAATTCTAAAAATCAAACCATATATAGCCTAAAAATCTTTTGATAAGCCATTTCTTACGTTGGTAACTTATTTAATTATTTGTTAATTTTATGACATTTTTACCATCTGAGGCATGTTTGATAACCATTTCGTTTTCAGTTTTCAATTTATATTTACAAAAATTTAAAAACTATCATAAAAACTTGTTTGATAATTTTTTTGGTTTATAAATGGTTGTCTCAATTTGTAAATTTGAGGAAAAAACGTAAATTCAAAAAATGAGTTTATGTTGGTTTTTAAACAAAAATTAAAAAATTTTACAAACAAAATTTTTTTTCAATTAATTTTTTTTCAAATAACTTTTTTTTCAATTAATTTTTTTTTTCAAATAATTTTTTTTCCAATTA
>CM069909.1:92382786-92438644 GCA_036172215.1 Camellia granthamiana
AAAATATACATATTTTTGTGTTTTGTTTATATATAAGGTCTCTTTGCCAACTTTGGGATTTGGGCCAGGATTGGCCCACACCCTATAATGTTGATCAGTTGTGTTCTGTTTGATTGGAAAACGATAACATTTTCTATAACTAAAGGGCTGCTGTTGTACAGGAGTAGTTCAATCAAACAAACATTTAAGGAACCTGCTACATTTATGCTTAGCTTACCAGTTTTTTTGGAGTTTCTAAGCAGCCTCAGAAAATTCCATGTTTGAGTCTATTATTATGTATTTGAAACTAAGTGTGAATGACAACTCTTATTGGAATAGTCTAAGATATTATTTTATTAAACCTTAAATATCTATTGCTTGTGGCTCTGTCCTGTCACTATGCCTGTAAATCTTTTCCCTTGCATCTCTGTATATATATTATATACTGTCTGTCTTGTTAACTGCATTTACTAGTGAAAAGCCTTTTTGGAAGGGGTGGTCTGTAGAAAACATGGAACAGCTATCTATAATTATTGTTTAGGTAAACTCCAGATTTTTTCAAATATCTAGTGTTCATGGTGATATATCTGGACAATTGCTATTCTTTCGTCAGCAGAGAACTTGGATAGCAATGAATATTCATTTTTCTTTTTGAATTCTTTTTATTTTCTACATCTGAGATTTTACCATTTCCATGCAGTCCCTTCATAATGGAGTGCTTGACAGAGTTTTATTCTACATATGATGATACCCGCTTGAGGTGGAATGGGGCTGATCTTTTGACAAGAGTAGCAAGAAATTTTTTGAGAAACAAGAACACATCTGATGATAGGATGGAGCTGAAGTTGCAACCGTCTTTCAATTTCTTTCCTATTAGCCGTAACAACATCACGAGGTATTTTTAAATCATAGCAAAAATGGTTGTGTTTATAGCATGCTTTTGAGTAAGCTTCCTTTTAGAATGATTTTGATTTTGATCCTATTGCGTCTGGAGGTCTTATAGACATTGTGTTGAATACCAATTCAGTAGAAGAAAAGTTCTCAATGCCCTAATGATGAAAAAATGAATGTCAGTTATTCATTATCCTTGGCATACACATTAGGTGTCATTATATCTAGGCTATCCACATTCATTGGTGATTATAATTAGGCAATAATCCAAACGATATGAACAACCAAAGTTGCTGCAAAACTGAAATTAATAGTAATTGCCTACAAATTATTTGTATCCTGACCTCCCTACCTAATACTATGCACCAATTTATTGGCACTTGGAGGTCCAGCCATTTGATTGCACCGGGAGAAAGAAATAAAAAAATTAAAGGACAAGTGTAAGTAAAAAAACAAAAAAAACAAAAAAACAGCAATCTGAATAGGCAGATATTTAGTGGACAGAAAAAGTAATCTATGATGTGGATTTGGTGCTAGTTTGTATTCCAGTTGGACTTAAATTCCTTTAAATCCACTATAGGTTCTTATAAATTTGCATAGATGCATCATTGGCCAGTTTATATTGCTTTCCTTTTCGTCCTATAACCATCTTTGTGTTTCACCCTTCAAAACTTTGACCAACAAATTGACCACTTTGGTTAATGTGAGTTTCATGTTCCTTGATGGGGAAAGAAAAGGCGTTGGATGAAGAGAAATTTAAAATTAGTGATTTAATGATTTATTTTGACATTATTTTATATTTACTGAGTTTTATTAGGAATTAGTTTCCTTGTTAGAAGACACAACTTTGATAAATACTGATTATTAAGATATTATTTTTGGGATTGGTTTCTGTTTTCATATTCTTGTTTTCTTCTTCTCTTCTTGGTGCAACTTCACTTCTCTTGCTTAATATGTTCGAGTTGAAACAGGTACTTCGCTGCACCTACAACGGAGACTGGAAGAACCCAACAAGATGAGCTGTTTGAAAAGATATTGAATGAATCATTCACATTTCATTTTTGGAACAGCTTAACATCTGCTCTAATTCCAGATCCTGAAAGCCTTGTAGCCAGGCTTATGAACTACCGCTGTATCCATTGTGCTGATGTGTTGTAATTTCCTCAGAACCTCAGTTTTCTCTACAAACTGCTTTTAAAAGTACAATCAGTTTAGGTGGCAGTATTATATATTCTTTTCTCCCAGTCCTTAAGAAATCTCAAGCTCAAACATTGGAGCGACGGAGATTGAGCAGGTCTATTGATGAAGTTGTACAGTTTGTCTTTGTATCATTGTCAAGGTCCTGTTTGGTGCAGTATATTGAGCTGCTAATAGATTTTGTCATTTAGGGAATTTGTATTAGAGTGTCTGGTGCGGCTTCTACTTCTTGCTTATGAGGTAAAAATAGCTTAAATAAGTTGAAAAAATCTAATTAAGTTGTGGGACGGGTGCCTTTGTTTCTTTTATTTGACCCAAACCGCCCCTTAGAACTTGGTTTTTGTGGATTACATCTGAACAGAACATAAAGAATATCAAATGTATGGCAACAGGGAGGTTATGCTCTCTCTCTCTCTCTCTCTCTCTCTCTCTCTCATGAGAAAAAATTGTTATATTGGGAAATCATTGTACAGTTGAAAGAGTATATGTATGAGTTCTGAATGTAAGAATATTTTCAGGATTTGAAGTTAGATTCTTTGCAGTTACTCTTTTTTGATGGAGGGTGCCATATGGTTTCTCTTTGTGCTTTGTTTACGGTTTACTTGTCGTCTATTTCTATATGTTACACTTTTGAGGTTGGGTAATCTTAATCATAAAATAAAATGAAATAAAATTAGAAGGTCCTAGAAAGATTATAATCGGTGGCTCCATTTATTTATTATTAAACACTGTGTGCATTTGTGTATTCATCTTGTGCTGGGTAAGCACAGCCGAGAGAGAGAGAGAGAGAGAGAGAGAGAGAACTGTCAGCATTACACTTTTGAGGTTGGGTGCCAGCATATGATCTATGCTCTGCCCCTATTAGAAAGAACTGTGTTCAGTTTGACGTCGATTGGTGAGTTGATGGACCCTGTAGTATCATGTAGTGTTATGGATTTTGCAAGAGTAGTGGCATTTTAAACTCGTTTGTGATTTGAACTCCAAATAAAATGAGTCAACTGAGAGTTGAGTTGGTGGATGAGATGTTTTTTTATTAGGCACAATGTCAAAGTTCAAATTTAGAGGCTTTTCCCATATAAGCTTCTTTTGCATCCTATTTTCCAAACTACGCTTAGTCTGGACGGAATTTTCAAACTAGGATAAAGCACTATTCCGAATCGCGCTTTCACTGTTTGGAGCTCAAAACTTGATGAATAGTGAAGGTGCTATTGTGAATCGTAATTTTAATTAAGAAAAAGCTATTTGAAATAGCAATTTTAAGGTAAATTTTTTTTTTCTGAATAAAACGCTATTCTAAATAGCGCTTTATTTGTGGATTCATTTTGTAAAGAAAATGCTATTCCGAATAGCGAGTTTACTGTGCATTTGTTTTGTGAAGAAAACGCTATTCGTAATAGCGTTTTCACTGTTAATTAATGAAAACGCTAATTGAAAGAACGCTTTTAACACTGCTATAAAACACGGGTATGGCCTCATTTGCAATCACGTTTTTGACACTTCGGTTTTTCGTCTCTTGCTCGATCTCTCTCATTTCTCCGACTCTCTAGCTCTCACTCTCCATCTCCCTCTGCTCTCAGACTCAGTCGCTCTCGATCTCGCTCTGCTTCGGCTCTCACTGTCACTCTCGCTCTCGCTCTCCCTCTGCTCTCATTCTCTGTCTCTGCTTTCTCTCTCTTTCTCCGTGGTATGACATCTAGCTCTGTCTGTATCATTTGAATTTTATGTATTTATTTATTGTGTTTGTGAAAAATGTGAATGTGTTTGTGAAACTGTGGATGTTAGGGTTTTAAATGTGAATTATTAAATGTGTTAGGGTTCTAATGTGTTAGGGTTTTATCAGTGTGGTTATGAAATTAGGGTTTGAAATTTTTTGAAATCAGAAATCAAGGTTTGAATTTGTGCTTTTGAATTTGTGGGATTTTTTATGCTTTTGAATTTTTGGATGTTGCTTGTGAATTGAATATTTGGGTTTGGATTTTTTATGCTTTATCAGTGTGGTTATGAAATTAGGGATCTAAAGATAATTGTTGCTCGATATCAGATTGTTCACACATCCTTTTAGGATGACATTTTAGGGTTCAAAAAATTAAGGGTTTTGAATAATAAATCAGATTTGGAATATTTTGAATTTTTTAAATAAATCATAAATATGAGAATTGAGAATTGAAAATTGGAATTATGAAATTCATAAATCATAAATTCATATAATTGATAATTGTTAATGTCATATTATGAAATTCATATAATTGAGAATTGAGAATTGAGATTTGAAATTATGAAATGTTTATATTTTGAAATTTGAAATCAGAAATTGGAATTTTGAAATTATGCTTGTGAATCAAAATGTCTATATTTTGAATTTTGAATTGTGAATAAACCAACCTATATTTGTTGAATTGGAAATTGTTTTTTTTGCTTGTTAAGAGGAATTAAAAGGACATTACGGTTTGAAATTAGGGTTTTAAAATTAATTTTTTTAATTAAGAATAAAATTAAAAAAATTGAAATTCATATAATTGATAATTGTTAATGTCATATTATGAAATTCATGTAATTGAGAATTGTTGAATTGAAATTATGAAATGTCTATATTTTGAAACAGTTGTGATTTGTAGCACTAAATTCAGGGGCACTAATGGCACTAATTTCTATATCAGGTAAGAAAAAAAAAAAAAAAAAAAACAAAGTTACCAAAACAAGAAATTAGTGCCATTAGTGCTCAACAAATTAGTGCCACAAATCATTTTTCATTTTGAAATTTGAAATCAGAAATTGGAATTTTGAAATTATGCTTGTGAATCAAAATGTCTATATTTGAATTTTGAATTGTGAATAAACCAACCTATATTTGTTGAATTGGAAATTGTTTTTTTTTTGCTTGTTAAGAGGAATTAAAAGGAAATTAGGGTTTTAAAAGTAATTTTTTTAATTAAGAATAAAATTCAAAAAATTGAAATTCATATAATTGATAATTGTTAATGTCATATTATGAAATTCATGTAATTGAGAATTGTTGAATTGGAATTATGAAATGTCTATATTTTGAAATTTGAAATCAGAAATTAGAATTTTGAAATTATGCTTGTGAATCAAAATGTCTATTATGAAATGTCACAAATATAATATGAATTTCAATTAAGAATACTAAGTGTATGGAAAGATTAACGTTTTTTCATAAGTTACATTTTATGAAACTAATTTCTACTAAATGAAATTATTATAAAAAAAAATTTAATTTTGAATGTATTTTATTAAAAAAAAATATTTGTATTGACTTCAAAATAATAAATGAAAAGATCATGTTCTCTCAAATAAAAGATCATGTTCTTTCAAATATTTAATTTTGACTCTATTTTATTTAAATTAAAAAGTTTTGGTTTAATTTCGTTTTGTTTATTTCACTATATTTGGGGTCAGGTACCCAGAATATGATTAAACAATTTAATGAGCTGAATTTGTAATACATATAATAGCATTATAGTAGAAATTAAAATTTCTTCACCAAACTTAATAAAATTTGAAAAAGTTTTTGAAATGAGTATTGAACGAAGTGACTTATCGTCATTTCCGTTTTATGACTGTCCACCACCATTGAAAAGGAAAATCTGAACATTATGTTTGAATAATTTTTATTTTTATTTATATAATTAGAAGTCATTATTACACTACTTATAATATATGCATGAAAAGAGTCTTAAAATATTTTAATTAATAGTCTATAGCAATTTCGTAGGTAAGAAGGACAAAAAAAAATAATGGCACTTTGATGGGTAAGCCTGTATTTCATAATACCAAATAATTGGTACGGATGGCCCGATAGATTCACATGGATAACTATCCAAAATTTGCTACATAGATTTAACCACCAACTTCAATTTTCTCTCTAATTTTTGGCCATTATAAATTATCTCTCTAATTATTTTTTTCTTACTTTTCAGAACGACCCAAAATGAGTTTTTTGTTTTAATTTCATAACAAAGCCTCTATGGTCTCTAAAACGTGAACGAGGGTTACTCGTTCACATAGAAAATAACTTTGTCATTAAGGTCTCTAATGCCACAAGTTTAAGCAAATCAAATTAACTTATCTGTAATTGTCCATAAATCTAAAGAATTAGATCACCAGTTTTAAAAAATTAATAACAATGTTTGAAACCTCTATTTTATATTGTCCAAATCAATCGAGTTCTTTCAACTCAATGGAACAAATATTTAATTATCTACAAAACTTACACTATGATTTAAGATGTTTGTATGATTTGTTCAATTTTGTTTAGTCTCACTAAATAAGAAAAATACTTGATAGAATGATCTGTTTTTTAAATGTGTGATATATCTGTCTACGTTATCAAAATACTAAAAAATAGATTAAGATTTATGAAAAGAAAACAAAATAAGTGTTTTTAAAATTGGTCCCGCTTACATGCGTACGATTAAATCATTGCCTAGATTAACGGTTGTGTGGAGTCATTATTATTATTTATTTATTTATTTATTTTCAGTGAATGTCTTTTAAAAATTGATCATATTGAGGGAGGGATCACATGAAGTTATTGCTGCTATGTGATTCAAAATTTATTTTTCGCCACTAATTCAAAAGAATGAAGACAAGAAGTATAGTTGTTCTGATGTTTTTTTAAATTAAGACAAGAGAGTAATGACAACAAAGAACATTCACGCAGAAAAGATAAGAGTCTTCAAATAGGAAGTAAATAAAAACTCCACGTAGAGATGAAATCTCAAATGTTGTTTTATACGAATAAAAATAAGTGAGAAAAATGAGAAAATAAACAGTAATAATCAAATTGAGACACAACTATACAGCTGACAAAATATAAATTGAAGTAATGTTTCACGTCTACAGTTCCTTCAACCCTGGAAAATATAAATTGACAAAAAATGATAGGGTTGATTTTTATAGGAAAATGTCACTTATGATATAAATGTGACTTTTGGAAAATTTATTGTTGGTCTTTTAATGTTTATTTTAGAAGTAGAATTCGATATATGTATATTGTTGATATTTTAATGTTTATTGTTTCATTGAAGCAAGTATATGGCAACTATTCCAATTATCTTCTACTGGGGGGGAAACATAATTCGGGATCTTGATGAAGGTGTGTCATATGATGCTGAGCCGAAAGGGATATATGGGGTGCAACTTGGCACCACACTTAGCAATTTAGAGGAGATATTTATGTCCAAGGTGACAAGTTACGGGGAAACAGTCCGATTGATCTTCAAATGTAGATATCCTTATCGCCAGTGGCAAGCAACCAGCAAATATAAAATATTACCGATAAATGACGATGAGGCGTTGAACACCGTATTAAGTATCGGTGGAAGTTTCCAACCACCAAATTGTTTGGAAGTGTACATTGAGAAAGAGGTTGTACACAATCTTCCGAATATAACACAGATGGATTCTCATCCGTTCACTGCATTGCTGACACATGGGATTGACACGACAGCGTTTCAGTCTCCTATGTATGAATCAAATGAATGTTATGCAGCTGGCTACACACAACAGACATTTCATGGCCATAGTGGAGAATCAAGTTCACGTGGTAGATACGAGACTGAATTTCACAATAACACCGAAGATGTGCCCACCTACAGCCATCATACCACTCCAGTTGAAGTTGCTGGTAATATGGCTAAAACGGTTAATTCTATGCAGTTTGCTGACAGTGACATGTACGGTCCTGATGTCGCCCTAGACAATGATGAGAATGAAATGTGTGATGAAGAAAATTTATTGGGTGGATCAGATGATGATGATGATGAAGAAGATGATGCCGACACTCCCGTTGATATTCAGAATGCCCCCATTCCACCTAGACCTGAAATCCCTTTCTACGAAAACATTCACATGGGTGGTGATTTTGACATTAGTAACCGCGATGTCATTCCCCGTAACCGAATCTGGAATGCTGAAAATCCAGAGTTGGACAAAGGGATGGTTTTCGTTGATAAGAAGTAACTCGTACATGCTGTGAAATTGTACCATGCAACAAATAATCGAGAGTATAAAGTCGTAACCTCCAAGCGAGACGTTTGGGTGTGTGCTTGCAAACACGATTGTAGATGGTGGTTGAGTGCATCTCTTAGTAGGATACATGGTCTTTTTGAAATAAAGCAGTATAGGGGTCCTCACCATTGTTTATACCCACGAATGAACAGGGACCACACAAATATTAGCTCCAGTTACATTGCTTCTCATCTTTTGGGACAAGTTGCGGTGAGTATACAAAATAAATGTTTACATTTATATACATATTTGTTTGTTTAAAGTGTTCACACCAAAATAATTTGACTCATAGGTATTGTCGTATGCAGAATGAACCTGATATGCCCATTAAGAATGTCATCGAAGATATAAAAAAGACCATGAACTATAGTATATCATACAAAAATGCGTGGTATGCAAGGGCGAAGGCGTGGTATGCAAGGCAATTAGAATGATATTCGGGAATTGGGATGAATCATATAGGATGTTGCCTAAATTCATGTATGCATTACAAACATCTAATCCTGGCACCATCGTACAATGGAAGCATAGATATACCAGAAGTACAACCATTATGCCCGTCTTCCACTTTGTTTTCTGGTCTTTCAAACCCGTCATCGATGGATTCAGACATTGTAGGCCTGTTATAATCATAGATGGTACATTCTTATATAGGAAATACACTAGTGTGTTACTTGTAGCAACGATTGTCACTGCCAATGGCAAAGTATTACCGCTTGCATTTGCTGTTGTCGACAGGGAGAGTTTGGAGTCTTGGTCGTTCTTCATTTCAAATATCAAGGAACATATTGTCATGGACCGACAGGGAGTGACTTTGATATCTGATCGAGCTGAGAGTATTTTAGCTGCTGTGAGGCGGCGTTGGCTGAATCCCTCGCTCCAATTTATTGGATATCATCGGCACTGCCTTCACATGTTTATAGTAACTTTAACACTAAGTTCATAAATAAGGAGCTGAAACAACTTCCATGGAAAGCAGGGAGTGCTCATCAACGACGAAAGTGTAATGGTTACTTACAACAAATACAGGCTATTGACCAAGAAGCCATCAATTGGGTTTACAAGATGAATCCTGAAGAGTGGACCCTTTCGTATGACGGTGGACATCGGTGGGGGGTATTGACCAGCAATGATGCAGAGTGCTTCAATAGCGTCTTGAAAGGTGCAAGGAACTTACCTATCTCAGCTATGGTTGAATTTACATTTCAGCGGCTCGTAAAATATTTTGACGAGATGGGAGTTCAAGCTGAAATAGATGTACGAAATGAGTTCCAATACCCTAGAGAGATGCAAAAAACGATTGAGGATGGCATCACAAGGGCAAATACTTTCAAGTTGATATCATATGACAGGTTAGTTTGTAATATAAACTAAATTGTTGTTATTATGTTGTCAAGTTAAGTACACCTAAAAACATGAACTTGATTAGTTTTTATTACAATTTTCTGATAGGCCATGCCGCGTGTTTGAGGTGCAAACATCTTTTCGCCATGGACGAGGTCGCAATACACAAATTGTGCGGATGAATCAACCCATGTGCAGTTGTGGGAAATATGAGATACGACACTATCCATGTTCTCATATGCTCGCTGTAATGTCTGAATGCGGTGACAATCCATTCGAGTACGTTGATCTAGTATATAGGCTTCCTGTATACTTGAGGGTTTAGGAAACTAAATTCAATCAAATATCGCATCAAGATTATTGGGCTGATCCATAGTGGACCTTAATGCCTAATGTACTACGTCTGCGAGAAGTAAAACGGGGTCGTGCATCTATGTCTCGTATTTCGAATGAGATGGACATATCAGATAGGCGTTTGACCGCTCGTTGCAGTGAGTGCCAGCAGACAAGTCATGACAGGCGAACATGTCCGGCGCGATTTGGTCGATGAAGACTATGTAATACTTACATATTGTAATAGATCATTTTTAATTCTTTATTTGTAATAGATCATTTTATTTTCTTTTGTAATTCATTATTTGTAAACAGGGTCGTACATTTAAATAGATCATTTTTTATTTGTAATAGATCATTTCTATTTTTTAATTCTTTATATATTGTAATTGTTTGATTTCCTTGACAAAATTTACAACTAACATACTAAACAAATAAATTAAACTAAATGACAATGCAAAAACATTTAACTATACCACATAGGCCTATGTTTTTTATTCTCTACTTGATTGAAAATGTCTATTACAAAATTTTAGTTAAAATCACATAGTTCTTCTACCATTTTAAGATTTTAATATTTCGACTGATACAAGCATTTTTTACATTTAAAATTTATGAATTAGATGACGTAATTTACAAATTTTATACTTTATTGGAAAAAAAAACATTACAAAATCAATAATGAAGTTTTGTCAAATATGCCATAAATGTAATGAAGTTTTGTCAAATATGCCAAAATCAATAATGAAGTTTTGTCAAATATGCCAAAATCAATAATGAAGTTTTGGAAAAAAAATTCTCATTCCATTTTTTCGCAAATATTTATGTACGAAAACTATCCACATGTTACCGGTCATTATTAAGCTTATGTAACTGAGACTGTAAAATGATTTTGTAAAAGATTTCTGTATTAGTTATAGCTAGATAACGATAGGTTCTGTTGAATTGCTTATCATATTTAATGGCACATAATATGCAAAATTTAGATCTTAGTGAATTGCTTCCATGTTAATAGCACACAAATTGATACTTTTAAAATTATCGACCACATTTGTTTTTCAAGTCGTCATGTACGGAATAATTTGAGTTTAATTGTTCTAGTTAAATTACATGCTCACCAATACAGTTTTTAAAAATGTATTTGTTTTTCAACTGTACAGGCTTCATGGCACATCTACCTGATGAGGTCCCATTTTTGAGTCATCCACATCGGGCTGACAGTATATGGGAGGACCCGGTATGCAATAACTTTTGTTGGACTTTACGCTTACAATGAAAATACCCTACATTTTGTTTTATATTACGTGATAATGCTATAATTTAAACTACTCATTCTGTTATGCAGGACCAGGCACGCATCGTGGTGGCATGCCGGCGGGGAGATTCCGGCCTATGGGAGTGTCCATTGGACCATAGAGTCTTGCAGTGTCTACTATGCGTGGGATTCTATGGTGTATATCGTATAGGCCATATCAGATTGGACCACCCACTCATTACTGCTCTCGTCGAGAGGTGGCGCACAGAGACTCATACATTTCATTTCCCGACCGGTGAGGCCACCGTCACATTACAGGACGTATCTGTCTTATACGGTCTACGGATTGATGGGCGAGCAGTTACTGGACCTGACCCATCATTGACGAGGGAGCAGTGGATAGCCCTATGTGCTGAGCTATTGGGAGTAGCACCTATACCTACAGACTTACAGGCAGGTAGAGTGAGGGTGAGGTGGCTGTCCGAGCAGTTTCAGGGCCATCTTCCAGATCATGCTCCAAATGAGTTAGTACAGCAGCATGCCCGAGCATATTCTGTGGCTTATTGAGGGGGTACTTCTCCCTGATAAGTCACAGAACCTACTCAAGCTGATGTACTTGCCACTATTGACAGACATTGACGTGATCGGCCAGTACAGCTGGGGAGCCGCGGCTTTGGCATGCTTGTATAGGATGCTATGTCGAGCAGCTCAGGTGGGTGCGAATCAGATCGGAGGACCCCTTGTCTTGCTACAGGTTAGTAAGAATTTTATTACATGTCAATTCATATTGTATGACATATATCAGTATTGTAATTGCGTTCAAACTATTGCAGATTTGGACGTGGGAGAGATTGATTTGCATTGCCCCGTCTAGGCGGCAACTGGTTGCTCCTGGTGAGGTTCCCATCGGCCAGGGAGATATGCAGTTGCCAGCCGGACCTCGAGGTAGCCAATGGAGGGTTGACATGGGCCACGAGGTCGTATCGACCCACGTAGTCGTCGTGTATAGAGACCAGCTTGACCGGATGATAGACGGCGAGGTATCAAATTTAAATACCTAAATTTTAATTGTCATATGGAGTGTCATGAGCAATTTTTAATAGACTTGTCGTTATTGTAGTTTATCTGGCAGCCTTATGCTGAGGTCCTCGATACGCTCCCAAACTATTGCCGACTAGGTGAAGAGATATGGATGGCGAGAGTGCCACTCATTTGTTTTGACGTGGTTGAGTGACATCTCCCTGATCGTGTCCGCCGACAGTTTGGTCGGGTCCAGTCCGTGCCGGATCGGTGTGACACCGAGTGGCGGTTGCATGCGACTGATAGACGTGGCTGAGCCAGCACTGACTGGAGTGTGCATCATATGCGATACATACAGTTGTGGGATACCCGTCACGACACTATTGTACAGGCTGACTAGAGCGATGGGGTCCTCCCATCTCCCGACCTTTACATGTTGTGGTATCGGCGACATACATACCTACTTGTCGGTAATCCGAGCAACTTGTCTGAGGCCGGATATCAGGGAGTTGGGCATTCTCTCGAGGCATTGGTGAGTATCATAGTATGTGTCAGATAATTGTTAATATCATAATTGATTATTTTCAGTCAACTATAGCCTAATATATCTGATTTTTTGTTCAGGTGGTTCGAGTTGGGAGGTCATATCACTTGGCTAAGGACGCCCTTTTCAGACGTGATGACAGCTTGGTCTGTAGGCCCTTGTAGAGATCCGAGAGTTATTGTACGAGGGGATCCAGCATGCCCATTGGGTAGATCGTTTGCATTTTGAGGACTACGGTGTACACAGTGCAGTAGCTGCTCCAGACACATCAGTCCCGTCTACGTCAGTGCCTCCCATTTCAGTGCCAGCCACAGCAGGTCATTGGACTTCAGTCACCCCACCGTATGATACCCCATATATTTCTCCAGATTCCCCACACGTACATCTTACCCAACATGCTGACCTTGGCCTTGATTGGACACCGCCCTGATTCATGTATGATGTTGTTACCCCACCCACCCACCCAGTTACCACCTGCTTTTCTGGGGAGTACTTCAACCGCGCCCCGGTTCATGCATGATGTTGTTACCCCCACCAACCCAGTTACCACCTGCTTTTCTGGGGACTACTTCGACCGCGCCCATGAGTACACATGATGCAGTTCTCACTGACATCTCCCACGTTGACGATGAGGCCCATATTGAGCCCCTCCCAGAGCGCGAGGGAGAGACCGAGGTTATGGTCGTGGGGGACGTCGCGGCCGAGGTCGGTGTGCGGGCAGAGGCAGAGGTCGAGGTCCAGCTGCAGATCGTGATACAGTTGCACCAAATGAGGGAGTTTCACAGCTCACAGCAGTATCCGATCTGCAGGCACAAATAGGATCAGGGGCAGTAGATGCAGGAAAGGGGGGGTCACACTCACAGGCTCACAGGCAGTCAGTAGAGGGCCACATGCAGGGGAGGGAGTGCTAGATATTTAGAGAGTCTACCACAGGAGACCGAGGAGGGAGGTCCACGGTCGGGGTTGTGGGACTGGGGGTAGGTTAGGGCATTAGCGGTTGTGATATGGACTGTATAGTTTTTTTTTTTTTTTTTTTTTTTTTTTTTTTTTTGTGTGTGGTAATTGTTATAGTTTTTGTAAATCAAACTTGTACAGCTGATGTAAATGTGTTATACTTATTTATTCGCAATTATAATTTCATAATTTTTTATTCTTACTTATATTGATGAATCACACAAATCTCTTTCACATCTCTACCTCTCTCTCATTATCCGTAGTCTGTGCATTATTTATAGTAATTTACGATTTTTCCTCAATTTTACAAATTGAGACAACCATTTATAAAATTGAAGCTTAAATAAATTTGAAGAATTAAATTATAAATCCTAAACCCTAAAATAAAAATAAATAAGGTAGCGTTTGGTAACGTTTACGTTTTTGGTTTATGTTTACAAAAAAATTAAAAACTGATTTTTGTTTATTTTTAGAAAAACATAAATTTAAAACGCGTTTGGTTTGAACAAAATGTTTAAACAACCCATAAAAACATAAAATAAAAAATATGTTTGTTCATGCCTAAAAAATATGTTTGTTCAAGCCTAAAAATAATTGAAATATTTCTCTTCATTGATAAGTCGTGGATAAGCATTACAAATTCATTACAACATAAATGGTTTGGTCATTCATCCAAACAATTTCATTCATTATCATCATCATCTGACATCTCAATATCAGATTCATACATAACATCCATGCTCCGGGCGAAGTACTGGTGTGCATCATCCATTAACCTATCTTCGGCACGCTCATTTGCGGTCTTCATTAGTGAGGACCTTTGCAAATGTTGGGTCATGCGATTAACTTCATCGCGGATACGATGCAATGCCCTTTGTAACAACTGTGGAGTGTCAGTTGGCATACGCATGGCTAACCGGCGAGAAAATTTAATATTAACTTCACGACATAACTCAACGAAAACGTTTTTTCGAGTTATGCGAAATTCCCACTCAGCTCTCATGGTATTGATGGTGGCACGTGAGTAACGCAAATTTGGATTTAATGGGTATTGAAATTCATCTCCATCTGCAACCCAGTAGCGACCCATTACTGAATATAGATCAACCACCGTATATCTTCTGATGATATCGCTCGAAATAGCTGTAAAACTTTTGTTGTGGTATGATGCGATATTTATACCATATATATACATGGTAGCTGTATGTATGAAATTATTGTAAACAACTATGACAACTATGCATCGGAGTTGTCACGTCAACTTTGATGACCTGAACAACTATGCATCAACTTGATAGGAGTTGTCACTTCGACTTTTATGAATTGCATAATTTATTGTTATTTGAAAACAAAAAGTAAAAAATTTGTGAAAAAATATTTCAAGAAATTAATAAATACATGAAAATATAAAAAAATGTACTGAATGCTTGTATTTTTTTAATATTTTTGGTATTTAGTGAATTTTTAAAAGATTTTGTTTACAATTTTTTTACTTTTTAAGTGTATTTATGTTAGTTGTGTCTAAAAAGTAAAAAAATTGCTCAAAATATTAAAAAAATTCAATAAAAAAAAACACGAAAATTAAGAAAGTAGAATTTTCTGAAAAATAAAAACAAGCAAGCTGATCAACCGACTAAACGTCTGAATTAGTCAAATTTCTCTGCCTGAATTTTTTTTAAAAAAATAAATGCGAAATTATAATTTAAAAATCCAAAACAAACACCACGCCCGTAAAATTGGGGTAAAAATATAATTGACAAATATAACTGAACACAGCCTGAATTTTGACTACAATATTGCATTGAAATATACTTACAATTTTAAGTACTAAAATATTTTAATTGATTATAATATTTTGTCTCAACCAATTTATGAGCATTTCCTGTTCGATCACATGCATGTCACTGACCTTATACAGTGCATTCGGCTACCAGGACTCCACTTTTGTCAAGTCATGAACGAATCAAAGGCCTGTAGCATCGGCTATTGTGCCGCAGATAGTGTCAGCCTGGCTACTGTAAAAATGTAACTTTACCTTCTTTCAAATGGAAGTTGAAAATTAAGAGGTTGTTTGGGATGATCAAAATAAGTGTATTTTTTCTTCACATTACAATATTTTTCTACAATATATTTTTCTACCCATTGTTCAAACCACTTTTTCTACAATATTTTTTACTTTTATGTATTTATTAATTTGTTATTTTTTAACAATTTTTTTTACTTTTTAGGTGTATTGTAATGGTTATTAATTTATTGTTATTTTGTTCTGACACCCCTTCAAAATTTGTATGAATTGCATAATTCCAATGGGCACAGTAGGTAGGTATGTGACTTTGTGCAGCGATGCAGTGATGCATCTGACTTTGTGCAGTGATACAGTGATGCATGTGACTTTGTGCAGTGATGCATGTCACTTTATGCAGTGATGCAGTAATGCATGTGACTTTCTGACTTTGCCATGCTTGTATACGTTGTGACTTTTTTCCTCACATTACGTGATGCATGTGACTTTCTGCAGTGCAACTTACATGCTTTGTTTTTTCCTCACATTTCAGAATTCATCTAAGTCACATTAATACGACTGTGAAAAGAAGCAGAAAATGCTATTATGTTGGTGAAAAAAACATGATGGACGATTGTGTAATAACAATGAAAATGGGATGACTGTGAAGTTCATTAAGTGAAAATAAGATAAAATATAGGCTGTAAAGTTCCAATCGTGTTTATATATCAGGTGACCATTTTATTATTTTGCTGAAAAAAACAACGATAGTTTTGTAGGTTGAAGTGAGTTGGACGGTTATGTATTTACTTGCACTCTGTTTCATAGTTGTTTATGAACAATATTACTTTAAAACAAAGAAAATTAAAGCCGTTATTTCATTTTTTGATTTCATTTATAATTTTTTTAAAACACCTATATGTACTGAAATCGTCAATTCCAAATGACTACTTACTGTATTACAAAAGTAAGCATGACAAAATAGTTTCATGTGGCAATGTGACAACTCACTGCGTTTTGTTTTATTTGACAACTCACTGCTCGAATATGAAGGGATTGCATTGTGATTCTCTGGCCTACAATTATGATTTTATCTGACAACTATGTCCGTGACTACATCACAGGTACACAAAGTCACGGGTACTCAAAATTACATGAAATGAATAACATAAAATAATATCACGTGTATCACTTATTCCATAGTGCCCTAGCATGCATTATCGTCACCAGATCATCTCTAGTTAACCCCTACTATGATGTCTATAAATACTCCAGTATGATGTTTGTTGAAATCATAACAATAGTAATATATCTACAATTACTATTATTATTAATTTTTTTATTTTATCAACAATGTCTTCAAGAGGTGCAGGAAGTTCACGCCGGCAAAGAAATCCGAAAGTGTGGCTGCTACCTCCATTTACCTATGACTACAAGAGCGAAAAGTACTCGAGTCTGAAGGATTATTATGCTGGTATCCGAGCAGAATGGGTGTTCAGGGTAACGGAGCAAGAAGGATTGTATAATGATCTACGTAACTTTGGGGCACCGGTACCTCATCGTCGTTCATTGACCATGGCTAGACGAAATGTGAGTGATTATGAAAAAGCAGTTAGCAGAATTAAGAAGGAGAACAACAAAATGTTGATGCGGAGATGTCGACATTTCATGCTTCAGCTAGCCACCGAAATGGCAGAAGCAAGCAACAGAGATTTGACAGTGACTGAGCGAAAATAATGTCTTAAACAATGAAAAATATCTCTCTGACTACTACATTTCAGATGAGGAATAAGAAATCAAACACCGTTATCTTTCATATATGTTTGTATGTACGTTGTGTCGTATGTGCGTTACTAGAGTGTAAGACAATGTTGTTGTTCATCTAACGTACGGATGTATTTCAAGTATTTGTTTTATGAACTTGAAGTTTATGAAATAACTACATTTATAACTACACATTTATTAGTTCATGACTTTCTTTATTGAATTGCAATGAGTTAATGAATGTTCTGGATTAATGTATGTTCAATTATGTGAATACTTAAAACACATAAAACAGAACAGGTAGCTCGGTGAAAAGCTTTCCTTAATTGGGGCTGCTGAAATAGGGATCAATTTACAAAGAATTTCAATCTCCATCAGGAAAGAAGAAAGAGTCACCTTCCAATTCCTGAAAGTCCAGTAAAAATGATGACTCTGGTAATGAATGAGGGGTTGACAGAAAACTAAACTCGGTGAAACGAACTACCGCCTTCAATAACACATAAAACATAACAGGTAGGTCGGTGAATAGCTTCCCTTAACTAGGCCTCGTGAAATAGGGATCCTGTAGGTAAAGAATTTCAATATCCATCAGGAAAGAAGAAAGAGTCGCCTTCCAATTCTTGGAAGTCCAGTAAAAATGATGACTGGTAAGGAATGAGGGGGTTGACATAAAACTAAACTTCGGGGGCTGGACAAACAACCTCAAAGACATTGGTGGTTGGTCCAGTTGGGGGACTAATAAAGTTCAGACAAACGAACTACTGCCTTCAATAACACATAAAACATAACAGGTAGGTCGGTGAATAGCTTCCCTTAACTGGGGCTCGTGAAATAGGGATCCTCTACGTAAAGAATTTCAACCTCCATCAGGAAAGAAGAAAGAGTCACCTTCAAATTCCTGGAAGTCTAGTAAAAATGATGACTCTGGTAAGGAATGGGGGGTTGACAGAAAACTAAACTTCGGAGGCTGGACAAGCAACCTCAAAGACATTGGTGGTTGGTCCAGTTGGGGGACTAAGTTTAAAACCCAATTGGTTTTACTTGATTTGGTTGGGTTGAATCACTATTTACAATTACTTATACCCAAACAGATTGTTTTCTGCACATTTTTAAAGAAATTGACGATTCTCTTAGTATAGAAACTAGAATTGTAAGCAGTTCTAATGACGCTGTATTGTTATTTTTCGGATTTATACCCAAAGAGAACAGCACTTCCTAAATTACTGTGTAACACTAGTTTTCTGGACAGATTTGAATGCACCAGTTTTCTGGACAGATTTAAATGCACCATGATATTCGTAAACATTGGTGGCCAAGTAATCCTACGTAACCCACGTTTCGCTCACAAGATACACCATTATTTTAAATATGATTTCAAAAGTTGAGATTGATTATGTTTCCCAAAATATTACAAATTGAATATTCAAAAGTTGATTTTAAAATAATTCCAAATGACAACAAAAATTCAAATAGTCATACTTTTCAATGAAATACAAATAGTAGGTCGTAACAACGAATGATGCATAGCTAAGTGAAACACAACATTGCCTACATAAGCTTCATTTTTTCACACATTGAGTAGTCAAATCGTGGAGAGACTTGTTAGTATATGCAGATGGATTGTGAAGTCATGTGACCTGGTGCACAGGCTTTGGTTTTCTCGATTTGTTGCTCGATTTTTTTATTACAGTGACAACTCATCTCTTATTGATATATGTGGGATTCTCAATTCAGAAACTCACATGGCAACAGTGAATTCACTGATTTACCTTACAGTCAGCATGCCTTTATTTTGTCCCTATATGCAGATGGATTGTGAAGTCATGTGACTTGGTGCGCAGGCTTTGGTTTTCTCGATTTTTTGCTCGATTTTTTTATTACAGTGACAACTCATCTCTTATTGATATATGTGGGATTCTTAATTCAGAAACTCACATGGCAACAGTGAATTCACTGATTTACCTTACAGTCAGCATGCCTTTATTTTGTCCGTATATGCAGATGGATTGTGAAGTCATGTGACTTGGTGCACAGGCTTTGGTTTTCTCGATTTTTTGCTCGATTTTTTTTATTACAGTGACAACTCATCTCTTATTGATATATGTGGGATTCTCAATTCAGAAACTCACATGGCAACAGTGAATTCACTGATTTACCTTACAGTCAGCATGCCTTTATTTTGTCCGTATATGCAGATGGATTGTGAAGTCATGTGACTTGGTGCACAGGCTTTGGTTTTCTCGATTTTTTGCTCAATTTTTTTATTACAGTGATAACTCATCTCTACTTGATATGTGGGATTCTCAATTCAGAAACTCACATGGCAACAGTGAATTCACTTATTTACCTTACAGTCAACATGCCTTTATTTTGTCCGTATATGCAGATGGATTGTGAAGTCATGTGACTTGGTGCACAGGCTTTGGTTTTCTCGATTTTTTGCTCGATTTTTTTATTACAGTGACAACTCATCTCTTATTGATATATGTGGGATTCTCAATTCAGAAACTCATATGGCAACAGTGAATTCACTGATTTACCTTACAATCAGCATGCCCTTATTTTGTCCGTATATGCAGATGGATTGTGAAGTCATGTGACTTGGTGCACATGCTTTGGTTTTCTCGATTTTTTGCTCGATTTTTTTTATTATAGTGACAACTCATCTCTTATTGATATATGTGGGATTCTCAATTCAGAAACTCATATGGCAACAGTGAATTCACTGATTTACCTTACAGTCAGCATGCCTTTATTTTGTCCGTATATGCAGATGGATTGTCAAGTCACGTGACTTCGTACACAGTATTTGCTTTTCTCTGTTTTTTCAGTCTAGTGACAACTCATACCTTGTTCATATATGTGGGATTGTCATGCAGAGGCATCTTTCTAAAGCCGTTTATAACCAACTATATAAACGACTAAAGGTGAAGACACAACCTTACAACTCATTTCGCCCTACGAAATTATCATTTATTTGTTTTAAAAAATTAGCATGGCTACATGGTTTATGGGAGGGAGTGGGAATCGCAGAGGTGGTAGGAACTTGCAAATGGGTGACAGTTCACGACGAGGAGGGGGAAAGGGAAGTGGCGATGCTGAAGATGAAACACCATTTACTTTGTTAGATGCCTCTTGTGCTTATCATGATAGGTTTGGGAAGCGACATTTTGTCATGCCCAAATACTATCGAGATCCATGTGGTTTGGTGGAGGATCCATCAGATAATCAAACAGGATATGGTTTAGCAAATGCTAGACTTCTGAAGTGGCCCGCACTATTTATAGAGCTAGTGCAAATAGAAAGATTATGTCGGGAAAATCGACTGAAGGTGCCAAAAGCACATTCTGTTGAGATCCAAAAGGAAGATCCTGATAATGTTGATCGACTATGTGAAAGACTACAACGTGAGATTTCTCAAATGCGCCGTAGGTTAGCCGCGATATGCAGCTATACATAGTTAAGAAGGATGCCCAGAAGAACAGAACAGAACCAAATGTTGCGGCTATCAAGGGTATCATGGAGGATCCTGAGCTTGTCTCTGACGTTGAGCTTTCAGATTATTCAGACTCTAAGCCACCTGCTGATTTAAGCGCGAATTAGGTGTTAATGTCTACACTTCGGCAATATTAGGTCATGCATTAATATGTAATGTCTGTGTTAGAGTAAGTATAACTGTTATTTTTATATTTATGTTTATGTTTATATTTATGTATTATGTCTGTCAAATGTTGCGGCTATTAATATGCAATATTAGGTCATGAATTAGGTGTTTGTCTGTCTAACTGTTATGTTTATGTATTGTGTGTTCAGTTCAGGGTGTCCAGGATGTATGTAATGTGTGTTTAGTTCATGGTGTCCAGAATATATTTTTGTGGGAGAATTATGTCTGTACTACATATGTAACTGAAAACTATTACATTTGCAACTTCAGTTATGTTGTTTTCATGCCTGTATGAGTATTTAGTAAATTAGTGACTTCGTATATTATGTATTAAGTTTTATTACAAAAATGTTGACAAAATTTATTTTAGGAGCTCTCACTGTGGCCTTCGTCTTCTTGGCCTACTCCGCGGTGGTCTTCGCGTCTCACCCTTCGTCGTTGCTCGTTGAGCTGCACAGTGTGTGGATGTGCTTCGAACTGTAGAGCATGCATATCACCTTCTAACCCATAACAAAGACGAAACAAAAAAATAATTTTTTTTAATGAAAACGGGTACAAAACGGTTTTACTAAACTGGTTTTCTGAATTACATTCTCACCTTCTAACCCAAAACAAAGACAAAAGAATAAATATATATGTATATTTAAATGAAAACGGCTTTCGTAAAGCCAAAATAATTTTCTGAATAACACCTTCTAACCCAAAACAAAGACAAAAGAAAAAAAAAATTTACATGAAAACGACTTTAGTAAAGCAAAAAAAAAATTATTAATTACATTATCACATTCCAACCCAAAACAAATACAAAACAATAAACAAAAAAAATTTACATGAAAACGGCTTTAGTAAAGATCAAAAAAAATTTTGAATTACATTTTCTAAACCAAAACAAAGACAAAAGAAAAAATAAAAAATTTAACATGAGAACGGCTTCAGTAAAGCCAAACAAAATTTATGAATTACATTATCACCGAAACAATGACAACAGAAAAAAAATATTTACAAAAAAAAATTAACTCTAATTTAAAGGAACAGTGAAAGTGTGGTTTCAATCCATGCTTACAATAGTGAACAGTGAAACCATGACTTTTGTAAATGAACATAATTGGCTGAATAATATCTAAATGAATATGATTTTAAAATTATATATATGAAAAATATTATGTAAAATTAATATATGAAAAGAGGTTTTTCTCATATTATGTAAAATTTCTGAATTACACCTTCTAAATCAAAACAAAAACAAAAGAAAAAAAAACAAATTTTAACATGACAATGGCTTTAGTAAAGCCAAAAAAATTTTATGAATCACATTATCACCAAAACAATGATAACAGGAAAAAAAACAAAATATTAAAAAATAATCTGCTTAGCAAGAAAGAAATGAACACTGAAAGCGTTCTTTCAATTCGCGTTTAACAGTGTAAACGCTATTTAGAATAGCGTTTTCTTCACAAAAGAAATGAACAGTAAACCCGCTATTCGGAATAGCGTTTTATTCACAAAACGAATTCACAAATAAAGCGCTGTTTAGAATAGCATTTTATTCAGAAAAAAAATTTACCTTAAAATCGCTATTTCGAACAGCGTTTTCTTAATTAAAATCGCTATTCACAATAGCACCTTCACTATTCATCAAGTTTTGGGCTCCAAACAGTGAAAGCGCGATTCGGAATAGCGCTTTAGCTTAGTTTGGGAAATTTGTCCAAATTAGACCTAATTTTGGAAATAGGATGCAAAAGAAACTTAATATGGGAAAAGCCTCTCAAATTTTACGGTCACACAATGCAATTTCTCTTTCCTGTCTTTCCATATTAGATAATGTTCAAGAAAAAAAGAGAATGAAAATAGAAAGAAATGAAAGTAGTCTACACTCATGGGGAAAAAGCGAGAGAGGGGTCTTGCTGTGAAGGCTTGAGAGTTTATTTTGATAATTTAAATTATTTATTTTATAAATTTATTGGGTAGATTATTTATAAAAAAAAAATTTAGATCAATTAGATACTTGATGTGACGAAATCACTTTCGTCCCCGCCGAAGTCAATACAGTTAGCTCATACCTAATATAATGAGGGGTCCGAACCTGGCCACAAACTCTCTTTACTATT
The DNA here is from genome assembly GCA_036172215.1 of Camellia granthamiana. Classification (NCBI taxonomy): domain Eukaryota; kingdom Viridiplantae; phylum Streptophyta; class Magnoliopsida; order Ericales; family Theaceae; genus Camellia; species Camellia granthamiana. Next base: position 92,405,872 of record CM069909.1, read on the forward strand.
TGCACTGGTATTAGTTAATACTGGTCATTTATTGTTGATCAAACTTCAATCAAGCATGTGTAAAATAGTCTTTTGATAGGCCTCTGTACCAAATGCAAAATGAAATTTAGTAATAAAATCTACAAGCAAAGCATCAACTTTCCCTGGAAAAGCACAGTATCTACATATAAGTAAATAAAACAGAAACGTGGCCTCATTGCCCTGACCGACTCTTTGATTCCTATGTCTCTTGGTCCCCCCAACTTTGCCTTCCTCTGATATCTATGGCATGAGGTAGTGCCTCAAATCATATGAAACTATTATTATCTTACATTACATCTACAAGGCATGGCATGAATTCAAAATTGGATCTTCTGTTTCACTCTTTCTTATCTCTCTATCACAGAAGGAGTCAAAGAGACAAATTTTATGATAAAGATGGTGTTTGAGACAGAAAAATTCTCAATTAGATTTTTTGTCTCACTCTTTCCGATCTCTTTAACTTAAAATCACTTTTCTACCAATACTTTATCATAAAATCTATATCTCTAACTCTCATTTTGTGATGGAAAATAGACTTACACTACCGGAAGAATTAGCGACGGTGCGCCTCCCGTCGCAAAAAACCCTTTTTTTGCGACGGTAACTTTACCCGTCGCAAATAATAGCCTTTAGCGACGGTAGATCCCCGTCGGTAATAAAACCACGCGGAGGGGTCGGAAATGCGGAAGTATTAGCGACGGTAAACAAACCGTCGCAGAAAACTCCCTTTTTGAGACGGCAGTGGATCATTTGCGACTGAAATTCGCCGTCGCAAAAATATGTTATTCAAACGGCGTCGTTTTACGATTAAATGACCACTATTTGTGACGGGCTACACATACCGTCGCAAAAAGTAAAATAAAAACCACGCCCGCCCTTCTTTTTCCTGTTGGCGCTCGACCTTCATCCCCAAATCCCTAACTTCATCCCAAATCCCTAACTTCGTCCCCCCAATTTCTCAAACGGGCTACGGGTAGTGGTGCTCCGGCGACGGCGAGCAAGCAGCGGTGGTGCGGCGGCGACGGCGACAGGTAGTGGTGCTCCCTCCGGCGACGACTCTCTCTCTCTCTCTCTGCGTATGCTCTCTCTCTCACTCTCTCTATCTCTTTCGGTCTCTGTATATATATACATGAATGTCTATATATATATATAAATCTGTATTTATGAATGTCTATATATATATATGAATGTCTATATATATATGAATGTCTATATATAAATCTATCCATATATATATAAATCTGTCCATATATCTGAAATCTGTCTATATATATAAATCTGTATTTATTTATATATCTGTATAAATCTGTATTTCATATATATAAAAATCTGTATATAAAAATCTGTATATAAATCTGTATTTATATATCTGTATTTCATATATATAAAAATCTGTATAAAAGTTCAAAAACTTGTTGTGAAAAAAAAAAATAGAGTTTAGTTTAAGATTAATGTTGATAATGAATGAGTTTAGTTCAAATTAGATTTATATTTTGAAAAAGTTATGAAAATAAATAATAATTTCATATATATTTAATAGGACAAATTAAATTTAGTGCATTTAAGGTTAAGATTAATGTTGATAATGAATGAGTTTAGTTTGATTGTCAAAAAACCTCAATGGTTTATTTGCATGAAATTTCAAAAATTTATTAAATAATGTTGAAATATGTATGTGTCGTAGACAATATATTTGCAAAATATGTATGTGTCTTAGACAATATAAATTGAAAACCAATCAAAATATTAGGGTTTATTTTTATTTTCACTTATTTATTCTGTTTATTAGGTTTTTTTTTTTTTTTGTATTTTTTGACGTTTAATATGACAATTTATTTTTTTGCGGAGAGGAATGCTATCATTTACTTGGTTTGCGTAGGTATTATATTTAGAGTTACTTTGGTGAGATATTTTTGTGGATGTGTACAGATGATGGATAAGAGTTGGATTGATTTGCCAAATAGGATGTCGAGTGAATACATTAATGGGATTGATGAATTCCTTGTGTTTGCCTACACCAATAGGGTTGAAGGTTCGATGATCAGTTGTCCGTGTAGGAAGTGTGAGAATCGATACTATTTTGTACGAGATGGTATACGGGAGCATCTGATTTTGAATTGTTTTTTTAAAAAATACAAACATTGGATTAATCATGGGGAATCTTACATATCTCTGCATGGTAATCGAGAGAATGAAACATTAGCTAATTTAGACATTGGAGATGATATGATTGGAATGATACAAGGGGCTATGGGAAATCCACATGCCGGTACAAGTGTTGAGGGTGATGAACCACAGGGGCTTGATCCCCATGCATCTGAACCCCAGCTCGGTCCAAATGCAGAGACTGCAAAGTATTTCAAACTTCTTCAAGATGCACAAAGTGAATTGTATCCGGGTTGTCAGAAGTTCACATCTTTGTCATTCATTGTTCGACTTCTACATTTGAAGGTGCTTAATCAGTGGACAGACAAGTCTGTTGACATGTTGCTTGAGTTATTGAATGAGGCGTTCCCGTTGGGTGTGAAACTCCCGGACTCATATTATAAAGCTCAAAAGGTCACAACAGATTTGGGCTTCACGTATGAGACGTGGGATGCATGTCCCAACAGTTGCATGTTGTTTCGAAACGAGGACGCCAATCTTGATAAATGTGTCATATGCAACAGTTCTAGATGGAAATCAAATGGTGATGGTGGTTCAAATGGTCCTAACACAGGTGGCAAACAAATAGCTGCAAAACAGATGAGGTATTTTCCTTTAAAGTCAAGGTTGCAGAGGTTGTTTATGTCATCCAAGACGGCCAAGTTAATGAGATGGCATGCAGAGGAACGAACTGATGATGGTGTCTTCAGGCATCCTGCTGACTCCCTTGCATGGAAAGATTTTGACCGTCGGAATATTGACTTTAGTAATGATTGCCGAAGTGTAAGGCTTGGCTTAGCATCTGATGGTTTTAACCCATTCAGGACGATGAACATAGTTCATAGCACTTGGCCTGTTGTGCTCATTCCATACAACTTGCCGCCATGGATGTGCATGAAGCAACCATTTCTAATTTTATCCGTGCTTATTGACGGCCCGAAAGGACCTGGTGACAAGATTGATGTGTATATGCAACCGTTGATTGAGGAGTTGAAAGAACTATGGAATGAGGGTGTGTCAACATTTGATGCATCAACAAATCAAATGTTTCAAATGCATGCAGCTTTACTGTGGACAATTAGTGATTTTCCTGCATACGCAAACTTGTCAGGATGGAGCACTAAAGGAGAATATGCATGTCCTTGTTGCAATAAGGAAACTACATCATGTTGGTTGAAGCATAGTAGGAAACAATCATACTTGGGTCATCGCAGATTTTTACCTACTGGCCATAAATTCTGGAAGGATAAAGTATCATTTGATGGTAGGCGGGAAGTCAGACTCAAACCAAAATTGTTGTCTGGAACTGAGATGTTGCTACAATTAGAATCTGAGGGTATTTTAACCCAATACAATACGGATGACCTGAAGGAGAGGCATAGGAGACAGGTAGAGAAGGAGAAAGCTGGACATCGCACCCATAGTTGGAAGAAGAAGAGTATCTTTTATGAATTGCCATATTGGGAGCACAATCTAATAAGACACAACCTCGATGTGATGCATATAGAGAAGAATGTTTGTGACAATGTGTTGTGGACAATATTAGGGGTTGCAGGAAAATCGAAGGATGGTGTTAATGCTCGGCGTGATTTATAAGATATGAATATTAGAAAACCCCTACATTTGCAGTTAAGAGGGTCGAATAAAGCCTATTTACCACCAGCACAATTCACGATGACCAAGGATGAGAAAGATTTGTTCTTGAAAGTGTTGAAGGAAGTAAGAGTTCCCGACGGGTATTCATCCAATATATCACGTCGTGTGCGCTTACATGATAGAAGCATTGGGGGTCTTAAGAGCCACGATAGTCATATTCTGATGCAACAACTTATTCCATTGGCTATTCGCAGATCGTTACCGAAGAATGTAATTGAACCCTTGATTGAATTGAGCAATTTCTTTAGACAATTGTGTTCGAAAGTGAATCGTGCGACGGATTTGCAATATATTAAAGATCGTATCGCTGTAACACTTTGTCATCTAGAGAAAATATTTCCTCCGAGTTTTTTTGATATAATGGAGCACTTGCCTATACATCTAGCTGATGAAGCGTTATTGGGTGGAGCGATTCAGTTTCGATGGATGTATCCAATTGAGAGGTATCTTCTTACTTTGAAGCAATACGTGCGTAATAGAGCTCGTCCTGAAGGATCAATTGCTAAAGGATATCTTATGGAAGAATGCATGAATTTTTGTGCACAATATCTCAGTGATGTGGAAACCAAATCTAGTCGACCCGTGAGGAACTATAGTGGTGCTGATAATTTGGGTCATGCTACTGGTGAAAACACAAGCTTTTATCTTGATAATACTTCTTGGGTACAAGCTCATCGGTACATCTTATGCAATACAAGCGCAGTTCAACCATTCATAAAGTAGGTTAAGTCACTCACTCAATATTTTATTATGTTTTATTGAATTTTCAACTAAATTTTTTGTATGGCTAAAATTTCAATCTACACAGCAAATACCTTGAAGTACTTAAGCTCAAAATGCCTCGTGTCGACGATCATCAACTTCGGCGTGAACATTTTGAAACTTTTCACATTTGGTTCAAGGAACATGTATGTATTTAACTCTATACATTCTAGGTCCTTAAATCGATCTACATTTTAAATTTTACATTTTCGTGTTAAATAGGTCCAAACTTTGCGAAGGACTACTGATGTCATACTTTCTGAAGAGATTATTCTATTGGCAAATGGTCCTCATAACCTGGCAAGGAGGTTCAACGGGTATATACTGAATGGGTTTCGGTATCGAGTAAAGGCCATGGATGATCGTCGAGCCACACAAAATTGTGGTGTAGCTTTGAAAGCAGATACCATAAGTTATGCTAGTCGAAAAGACAAGAATCCTCGTCTGGGGTCTGTGTACTATTATGGACAATTGACAAATATTGTTGAGATTCGATATTCCAATGAGAAGAAACATGTGTTGTTTAAGTGTGATTGGATTGACAACATTCACGGAAAGAAAGAAGATGTCTTCAATTTCACGTTGGTGAACTTCAATCATTTGTTGTACCGAGATGATCGAATTACCAATGAACCTTTCATCTTGGCGTCCCAAGCAGAGCAAGTTTGGTATGTTGCAGACCCGTTACAACCAGACTGGCAAGTCGTGGTGAAGATGTCTCAAAGAGGTTTATTTGATATGAGTTCGACTGATCCACAAATCGAGCCATACATGAGCCAACAATTGGAAGAAAATATAATGCTTCGTGATGAAGAAGTTGGTTGGGTGAGGGAAGCCGCAGAAGGGAAACAGTTGATGTTCAAATAGGCTGATATGTAATCAACATTAGTAATTCAATTAAGGCCAAGGTTGTAGTTAATCATCAATTTCTTAATTGTATTAGTTCAATTCATGTCATATTATAGTTGATGACAAACCATTGTCTATGTTTCTAATGTCAATTAATGTTATATTGCTTGCAGATTAGTATGGGAAGGAAGAGGAAGCCTGATCATTCCCAGCGCATGATGTCTGATGTGCTACATAACAGGACATCAGTAGCACCACCATCAGAGGAGGCATCACATCGGCCAGCATCGGAGGGCCCATTAGTGCCACCACCATCTGAGGGGCCATTACCGCCGTATCGGCCACCATCAGTGGCACCACAGCAGCTACCATGTACTCAGCCTCCATGCCTACCATCGGTGCGTCCACCATCAGTGGCACCACAGCAGCTATCATCATCAGCTTATGAGCCATCCGCAGGTATATAAATTTGCTTTGATTTGCATGAAAATTATTTACACATACATTTATTTATGCTCATTATATATAACTTGTTTATTCTCATTGTATTTTGCAGACCCTTCGACTTCTTCACAGCCCACATCAGGTTTATTTGATATGATTTGTATTCACATTATTTAAATTTGCATTTGTTTGTTACCATTGCATATTGTTTATTATTATTGTATATCGCAGGTCATGTTAGTTCTTCATCAACCTCGACTAGGCGTGGTAGAGGATGTGCCAAGGGCATTAAAGAGTGGGGTACTGGTAAAAAGCTGGACATACAATTTGATGGAAATTACTGTCCAATAGGGGATAACGTGGCCAAGTTAACTACTCAACTTGGCATTATTGTGCGGAATGGTAACATTGTTCCTCTTACTTTTCTTGAGTGGAACAGTGTGCCTGATGATATTGTTGATGCTATCTGGAAGGATGTGAAGGTAAAAGTATAGTTTTGTCCACAAATTCGAATTCCAAATTTGTGTTATACTTAGCCTTAAACTTTGTGTTTTATAGGACAATTTGAATATATGTCCAGAGGAGTACAAGCCAATCTGCATGAAAAACTGCAACAGCATATGGAAGGATCACAAGAACAAGCTTAAGGCTAAGTATTTCAAGCCTAGAAGCTCTGATCCTAATCTGAAGGATGATGTTCCTATGAACGTTGTGCCAAGCCAGTGGGAACAACTTGTGGAGTATTGGCGTACTTCCGATGCTGAGGTATACAATTACGTTATATTTATGATATGTAAACATACAAATCATATTTACATACTTACATTTGTTGAACTTGTTATAGACAATTGCAAGTAGGAACGCTAAAAATCGGCGAGCTCACGGCATAGCTCATACCACAGGGCGTACTAATTTCTCTTAGATACGGCATGAGGTTTACATTTTATTGTTTTATTTTTGTATATAAATAAACATTGTATATTTGTAAATTATTTGGATTCTAATTTTCATATTTCTAAAAAAAATTTAGATGACCAGTAAGGGGGAGTCTACTGATAAGATGAATGTTTGGCTTATGACACGTAGAGTAGATGACCCAGAGGTTATCCAGACCTTGGTAGTTTCCAAACACCTTTGATTGTATTTAAAGTTTATTTTTTGTGTGTCAACCATCTTAATTTGGTGTATACTTGTATGTCTTATTCAATACAGGATGAGTTTAATCGTCAACTCTCTATGCTACCTGAGGATGGTCGGACTTTGGAGGCTAGGAATGCCATTTTCCATGAGTTGATAGGTCATGACACACATGGATATTGTCGCACATACGGGAGAATCGTGCCTTGGAGAGTGGTGTATAAAGATGGTGCTGGGCCATCACAGTCAACACCCCAGCCATCGACTATTGAGCAGATCACGCAGCAGGTTCGTGCTAAGCTAAAGGAGGAGCTGCGAGCAGAGTTCTCTTCACATTTGGAGCAGATGAGAGCTGAGATCACAGGGGGCGAGTGTCGATCCCAACAGACAGGTTCCATATAAACATCACAATTGTTTGATAGTTCAATTTTCACTCAAGATTATGTATGAAATTCGAATATGATTAACACATTATACACTGACTAACATAGGTTCCTGATGCATCGAGTGGCCATCGGCAATTTAGGGAATCTGCAGAAGACGAGAATCCATATACACCACCACCAGAAGATCAGGTATAAAATGTATCTTTGCATTCTAAGCTAAAATGTATCTTTGCATTCTTTACATTTTAAGTTAAGAGACTTGTGGGAGAAACTTGAATTCGAGGACTTTAGCACGAAACTTGGCACACACGACCTCCTAGGCACGAGAGACTTGTGGGAGAAGACGGGGCTCGAATTGGGTTCCCGGTTTGGGAGTTAGAGCCGGATTTCACTTTTAGGCAAACTACTTCCTTAAGAAACTTGAATTCGAGGCGTTAACGCCCCAAAATCACCAAACGGCGTCGGTTAAGCACGAAACTTGGCACACACGACCTCCTAGGCACGAGAGACTTGTGGGAGAAGACGGGGCTCGAATCGGGTTCCCGGTTTGGGAGTTAGAGCCGGATTTCACTTTAGGCAAACTACTTCCTTAAGAAACTTGAATTCGAGGCGTTAACGCCCCAAAATCACCAAACGGCGTCGGTTAAGCACGAAACTTGGCACACACGACCTCCTAGGCACGAGAGACTTGTGGGAGAAGACGGGGCTCGAATCGGGTTCCCGGTTTGGGAGTTAGAGCCGGATTTCACTTTAGGCAAATTACTTCCTTAAGAAACTTGAATTCGAGGCGTTAACGCCCCAAAATCACCAAACGGCGTCGGTTAAGCACGAAACTTGGCACACACGACCTCCTAGGCACGAGAGACTTGTGGGAGAAGACGGGGCTCGAATCGGGTTCCCAGTTTGGGAGTTAAAGCCGGATTTCACTTTAGGCAAACTCCTTCCTTAAGAAACTTGAATTCGAGGCGTTAACACCCCAAAATCACCAAACGGCGTCGGTTAAGCACGAAACTTGGCACACACGACCTCCTAGGCACGAGAGACTTGTGGGAGAAGACGGGGCTCGAATCGGGTTCCCGATTTGGGAGTTAGAGCCGGATTTCACTTTAGGCAAACTACTTCCTTAAAAAACTTGAATTCGAGACGTTAACGCCCCAAAATCACCAAACGGCGTCGATTTAGCACGAAACTTGGCACACACGACCTCCTAGGCACGAGAGACTTGTGGGAGAAGACGGGGCTCGAATCGGGTTCCCGGTTTGGGAGTTAGAGCCGGATTTCACTTTAGTCAAACTACTTCCTTAAGAAACTTGAATTCGAGGCATTAACGCCCCAAAATCACCAAACGGCGTCGGTTTAGCACGAAACTTGGCACACACGACCTCCTAGAAACGAGAGACTTGTGGGAGAAGACGGGGCTCGAATCGGGTTCCCGGTTTGGGAGTTAGAGCCGTATTTCGCTTTAGGCAAACTACTTCCTTAAGAAACTTGAATTCGAGGCGTTAACGCCCCAAAATCACCAAACGGCGTCGGTTTAGCACGAAACTGGGCACACACGACCTCCTAGGCACGAGAGACTTGTGGGAGAAGACGGGGCTCGAATCGGGTTCCCGGTTTGGGAGTTAGAGCCGTATTTCGCTTTAGGCAAACTAATTCCTTAAGAAACTTGAATTCGAGGCGTTAACGCCCCAAAATCACCAAACGGCATCGGTTTAGCACGAAAGTTGGCACACACGACCTCCTAGGCACAAGAGACTTATGGGAGAAGACGGGGCTCGAATCGGGTTCCCGGTTTGGGAGTTAGAGCCGGATTTCACTTTAGGCAAACTACTTCCTTAAGAAACTTGAATTCGAGGAGTTAACGCCCCAAAATCACCAAACGGCGTCGGTTTAGCACGAAACTTGGCACACACGACCTCCTAGGCACGAGAGACTTGTGGGAGAAGACGGGGCTCGAATCGGGTTCCCGGTTTGGGAGTTAGAGCCGGATTTCACTTTAGGCAAACTACTTCCTTAAGAAACTTGAATTCGAGGCGTTAACGCCCCAAAATCACCAAACGGCGTCGGTTTAGCACGAAACTTGGCACACACGACCTCCTAGGCACGAGAGACTTGTGGGAGAAGACGGGGCTCGAATCGGGTTCCCGGTTTGGGAGTTAGAGCCGTATTTCGCCTTAGGCAAACTACTTCCTTAAGAAACTTGAATTCGAAGCGTTAACGCCCCAAAATCACCAAACGGCGTCGGTTTAGCACGAAACTTGGCACACACGACCTCCTAGGCACGAGAGACTTGTGGGAGAAGACGGGGCTCGAATCGGGTTCCCGGTTTGGGAGTTAGAGCCGGATTTCACTTTAGGCAAACTACTTCCTTAAGAAACTTGAATTCGAGGCGTTAACGCCCCAAAATCACCAAACGGCGTCGGTTTAGCACGAAACTTGGCACACACGACCTCCTAGGCACGAGAGACTTGTGGGAGAAGACGGGGCTCGAATCGGGTTCCCGGTTTGGGAGTTAGAGCCGGATTTCACTTTAGGCAAACTACTTCCTTAAGAAACTTGAATTCGAGGCGTTAACGCCCCAAAATCACCAAACGGCGTCGGTTTAGCACGAAACTTGGCACACATGACCTCCTAGGCACGAGAGACTTGTGGGAGAAGACGGGGCTCGAATCGGGTTCCCGGTTTGAGAGTTAGAGCCGTATTTCGCTTTAGGCAAACTATTTTCTTAAGAAACTTGAATTCGAGGCGTTAACGCCCCAAAATCACCAAACGGCGTCGGTTTAGCACGAAACTTGGCACACACGACCTCCTAGGCACGAGAGACTTGTGGGAGAAGACGGGGCTCGAATCGGGTTCCCGGTTTGGGAGTTAGAGCCGTATTTCGGTCCAGTCAAAATTATTTACTAAACTATCTTTCTAATTATATAGTAATCAAATTTTTTTTAATATTTTTCTGTAATTAAAATATTAACACCATTATATGGTTTTTAATTATTTTTATCTTGTTTTTTTCAGATATTTCCTGAGTAGCAGTTGGCTTCTTCTGGAATGCGGGCGTATAAAGATTATGACCAATTTTTGTTTTTGTAACCCACGAACGAATCAAGACGAAACTTTTGGTTTTGATTTTGATTTTGATTTATGTTATTTAAATTTGTGAACAACATTATGTATGTATTATGCGACGTTATGTAGTGGCATAATTTTTATTGTTATGAATTTTTATTTATCTATTGTTATGAATGGAACAATATTATTAATTTTTATTATTTGTGAACTTTTGTTTGTTTATGGATTTATATTATTCTGTAATTTTTGGATTTTTTTATAATTATTTTTAATTTTATACAGGTTATTTTAATTTTTTTAATAATTTCTCAGCAGGTTTTTTATTTTTATTTTTTTTTTGAGACGGCATAAGAACCCGTCGCAAAAAAGAGTAATAGGCTTTTGCGACGGCACCAATACAGTCGCAAAAGCTGTGAAATTGTAATTGACAAGAAAGCTTTAGCGACGGTAGACGTTGCCGTCGCCAATAGTTATAAGCTGCCAGAGTTTTAGCGACGGTAATCCTGCCGTCTCAAAAACCCACTTTTAGCGACGGGAATTATGTGCCGTCGCGAAAACTGATATATTCTTCAATTATTGGCGACGGAAAAAGTGCCGTCGCAAAAAAGGCAACCTCCCGTCGCAGAAACTAATGGCGACGGCACTTACCGTCGCTAAAGCTCTTTTGCAACCCCCTTTGTCGCGACCCTCCCTTCCCGTCGCAAAAAGCCAAATTACCGTCGCAAAAGGTATTAGCGACGGGATCCAGGGCATTTGCGACGGCCGCCTACCGTCGCAAAAAACAGTTTTTCTGGTAATGTGTTTTATTTTTTCTTTACTTTTTGTACATCTTTTCGTAAAAAATTAAAAAATTATTCCAAACATACTAATTTTTTTTATACCATATTTTAATCTAAAAATAAAAAAATTACTAAAAAAATATGTTTCTAAACGAGGCATCAGCCTATTGACATGTGATTGTCAATCCGTGAACCGAACCCACTAGCTCATCTAAGCCAAGCCCACTAGGCAACCCGTCAATCGAGCCAGATGTAGACCTTACCCTAGAACTTATAACAATATAAAAATTTAAAAGTATATAGAAGATGAACATCTAAAATATATTACACTTTAAATGGATTCGAAATTGACTTATTCAAAACTGGTTTATCCATTTTGCCTTTTATATTAGACAAAACTGGTTTAGATGCAATTTTTCATGTTTTCTTTTTTCAATCAGTAAAAAATTATTTATAAATTAATACAACATGAATTACATTAAGGGCTCTTTTGGGAACTTGATAAAAATCTGATTTTTAGATTTTTTATCTCCTCTTCTCTCACAGAAAAGTTGATTATAATCTGCTTATAATCAGCTTTTCACCAAAAAGCTGATTATAACCATCTTCCCAAAACACCCCTAAATTGGACAATCATAACCCAATAACACATATCCTAAAGCCTAATAATCATCACAAGATAAAGTTCATAATGAAATCTATACTATATATTAAGCAAAAGGGGGTTTTTAACCTCCCAAGGCCTGTGAGAGCTTCAATATCCCAATCTGAATTTTCTAAATTTTTTATTTTTTATTTAAAAAAAATTTCAGTATTTATTGATTTGGTCAAAATTCCCTGATCAGTATTTATTAAATTTTTTTAATCCACATATCTTTCCACATGCCTGTATTTATTGATTTGATCAAAATCCCCTAATTAACATTTAAAATCCCATCATACAAATAATTATAGATACAATCCATGTATAGTTACTGTAGTACCCTTTTCAACTTCTCCCATACACTATGGTTAGTGATAAAATTGTTAAATTATTTTTATAAAAAATCTTAAAAAACATAATTTATATATTAAAAAAAATCTAAAACAAATATAAAATATCTATAATTATCCCGTGCATAGCACGGGTGATAGGCTAATAAATTACTTATATAAAAAGAGTCGTCATAATAAGAAGAAAATAAATTTTTGTAATTAACAATAAATAATTGCCTTCTCGATTAAAAGTATACAAAAAGACCAATCGAGCTACCCAACGTAATTGCCAACATCAAATGTATTTTATTATACAAATACCCTTTTTATGAAGAAGAAGAAGAAAAGGACAAATAAAAATAAAAAACTTGAAAATCTTGATAGTTTAATGTCTCAATCTCATATGTGTGACAAACCTAGGTTGATTTTTATTTATTTTTTTGGTTCAACGGTAAAAGGTGTTCGTGTCAACTTACATGCACTTTGACTAATCCCCTTCCTGATCCTGTCAAAAGTAGGCCATTCACACCGAGATTAGGGAATTCACAAAAAATTTCTTTCTTGTAGCTTGGCCATAAAAGTTGAACCTTAAATAATTGTGTAAAGAGTATACCCACCAACCATTCAAAAGAACCCTCAAGGTTAACCTCGGTTGATTTTAGTTCATGGGTTGTGCTAGGTCATGTGTGCACCTCATGCGGTAATCTATGTATCTTTATATTTAAATCAATGAAAATTGACTCTTTCTATACCATTATCCTCTATGATTGTGTAGATTTTATTCTCCATACTTCAGCTTTGTTTGGTTTTTGATTTTTGGCTTAAAAAGCATACAAAGATAAAATTGGTTACATAAATCAATAAAATAAAATGTTACAGCCAAACCATAATCACAATATTTTTTTCTCTCATAAAAGTTAAAAAAGTAAAAAAAACCCAGACCAAACGAGACTAAAAAAATCAGGCTAAAAAATCCCAATACAAAAAAGTCAACTGAAAAAGCTAATGCCAAACGAAGATTTCATATCATTATCTTTCATTAGACATACATCACTAAATATATAAACAAATTACATTATGGATGACAATTATGAATTTAAATGTAAACTATTTATTTTATAAAATAAAATATAATTTGTTCATTTATTCATCGATATTCAATAAAGTTGATTTTTTATTAACTACAAGATGTACGAGTTGAATAATTTAGATCATTATTATAGGTCCACACCCAATGATTTTCTTCATTTTTCACACTTTTTTATTTTATTTTTAGTAAATTTTTTATAAAAGAAAAAATTGATCTAAGTTTTTAGATTTGTGCAGCTAAACAAAAATGAAAAAACTTTATTAAAAAAAAAAAAAAACCCTTAAATTTTAAGTAATTTTTTTACTTTTTTAGATGTACCTTACTTAGATGTATATAAATAGTAAAATATTTGTGAAAAAATATTTTAAATAATTAATAAAAATACAAAAATATAAAAAAATATACTGAATTTTCGTATTTATTTTATATTTTTTGGTATTTAGTGTATTTTTTTAAAAAAAATTCAAAAATATTATACTTTTTAAGTGTATTTATGTTAGGTGTGTCTAAAAATTACTTAAAATATTAAAAAAATCATTAAAAACATTAAAATATGAAAAATAAAAAATAATTTTTTTTGAAAACTATTTTTTAAAAGCAGAACCAAAGTGAATAAATCCAAAATTTTAATAAGCCGGTGTACCAAGTGAATGGGACTAGGTTACTGCACCGTACGTGATAATCACGTGGTTCTAAAGCTGGGTCAATAAAGTCATAAGCAATTTCATCCCCCGAAAGGGGGCTCCCCGAATCCCCCGTTTTTCCGTTTTAAGTAAAAAAAAAAAAAAAAAAAAAAGAAAACAGAAAAAAAAAAAAAAAAACAGTTTACCAAAAATAGAAATTAGGGGGATTAGGGGAGATTTTTTTAGGGGGATTATTCATTTCCCTAAGCAATAACTCAATTTGAGGTATAACTTCAATTGATACTTCATTTGGACAGTGAAATGAGAAAATAAAAAAAAAATATTAATTGTGGCATTTTATTTAAGTGATAAAAGAAAAGGAAAAATAATTTATATTATTTTATTATCATGTGTTGCTAATAAATACACTTTTAAGAACAAAATAATTTGGTCTAAAAAAGATTTATTTTGTGAGACAAAAAATTTGGTCATTACTAAATGTCCAATTTGATAGCTAAAAAAAAAAACATTTGTCTTTCAAAAGTGATTTTATCTCTAATTTTTTTGTCTTTAAAACCTAAATTTGTTGTACTAAATTGTGATATTGATTTTTCTTCTTTTTATATTTGAATGGGCAATCTCAATATTATAAAAACAATACACAACCAATTAATTTTTTTATCACCAAATCTAACCATTTTTAATATTAAAAAAATATATATATATATATATATGTAAACAAAACATGACGCAGCGGAATAAAAATTAATAAGGTCATACCTTCTTGATATAATCTGAACTCTGAAGGATCTCGTGGGTAAATCACGTGCTTCCTGAATCTGGTCAATCAACCTAGCAGTGGGGTGATATTACAATGGTGAATATCACCCACACAAATCACAGTGCAAATGGTTTGATCGTTGTTTTTGGGAGAGAGTCAGAAAGAGAGAAGAGTCTAGGAAAAATTGGTTATCGGTAAAAACCCCAGCACATATCTGATATACGTATCTAATTTTTAATATATTAGATTAACCATATAATCTGATATATAACCAATATCTATCTATCTATCCATATCTATTGATATGATAGATATAGATATCTTGAATGGTTATCCAAATAAGTTTGAATTAAAATTCAAACTTACATGGATAAGGTTCAAGAGGTTCAGGCTCAAAAAGCTCAAAGGGCCATGCCACATGGGCGCCCAATTTCTAACATCTCCCACTCGCACATGAGTTGGTATGACACTGCCACATCTCTATCTCAATCTCCCAAAAACTGAACAATCTCATACTAGCCAATGCACCGTGTGACTGCTGAGAACACCTGCATGTGGGAGCTCTATACTAGAAACTCAAAATGAGCCAGCATAGAGACATCAACCCAAAAGGAACAAAAATAGTGTCTCATATACCCCAGACCCATCTAATTACACTGGTCCAAAAAACATCTCTAATCCCTCAAAAAGAGCATGTTTGACCCTCTCAATTCTTGTAATATATTCACACTCAATCCGCCTCTCATACAGAGCGATGTGAGTTACCGGCAGTGAATATACAACAGTGGTATAATACTAGATGATCTTCCCTTTGCCCTCATGCCATTTAGTTTAGGATTGACCGCTTTCCCAGTGATGTCCCTTAAGGCCGAATCATACATGACCGCAGGCAACATACCAAAGTAGCAGAACATCAACCCCTTACCTTATGACATAGTCAAAAGTCACAAAAGGGTACATAAATGAAAGTCATATCAATAATGACATGTAAGACTCACACGGTGAGGAAACAGGGATCCATTCTCTCACCTCATTACTCGGTCGCTAAGCACATGTAGTATGAATACATGTTACGGTGGAGTAACTCTTCCAAAAGAGTGACGTCATACTCGATACACCGTACATATATTAGTCTAGTCGCTTTCTAGCGCCTAACCCGAATTCTCTATTTGCTCGCCTTCTAGGCGCCAAATGAGATCTCGCATCTGGCTAATCATAACAGGCACAACATGGAAAGTGGGTACTAACATCCATGTTTGGTCCTTAACGCGACCTCATCTTGGTTGTAACCAAGGCGACATACATAGTGGATAATTTTAAGCCTCTCTTGGCTCCAAAATAAAAATAAACCACTAGTCTCATCCTTACTCGCTCCCAAGCGCTAAGGGCGATTGCTCGTGTGAGTGAGCCAATCTTGCCTGCTGACATCATCATCTGCTAATCATTATGACACAAACCATAATAGTGTCAACATCCCATCATCTCAAAATAAGTGATCGATTTAAAAAAAAATGACCACAGCTTGCGCAATTCTAGATTCCAAACATAAGCCTTATCAGCACCTCTTGCGATAAGTATATACAACGGAATCCACCATATGCGCCTCATATGAAGTGATTCAAGATCACTACCTCTTGCGCAATAACCTCTCTAAAGATATTTTGGTGACCAATTTGCGTTCATTCTTGATGCGCCCAACTAGCGCATTGAATCTTACAATGAGCAAATTAATATATTACTAGCAAAGTATTTTATCCACAATCTAATGAGCAAGGTCAATGTCTAAACAACTTAGTTGACCATTTACCAAAGATAACACTTATCATGCCGAATACGCCCACATAGCGTACTTTAGGCTCCCACGACAAAAAAAAGATCAAGGAATATAGGTCATCTGTTTCTCGCAAAGACAATCCGAGGATACACTCAGTAGCTAAGGCTCTGGCTTTTACCGATAGATAAGTCAATGGGTTTGCAATTTTGCATCTAGAATCATTCTAGGATATTCCTCATGTAAGTCATCGAAGGACAAAATAGGAATTCTCCCAAAACAATCCCTAAGGATCGTACATCCGAGCATATAAATTATATCACCCATGTCCATCATATTTAAAATAGAGGACTGCCCACCCTAGATGGCGACAACCTTATAAATTCCTGGCTCATAATGACTAAGTAAGGAAAAACTTCTTTTGGACCATTGATCATGCCTCAGTGGTCTTCATCGATCATCGTTGGCCTATCATAGCTTGACGAAATCTAAGAACCACTATTTGGATAACTGTTTTAGGCTGTAAAAGATTTATTGGAACTAGCAACCTTTTTGCGCTCCTAACTTTTCACCATAAAAGCAGGAGGTAAATCCCTACGGATCTACTTATCCAATTCTCCAACAAGAAAGATGGGTCACAATGTCCACAAATCAATGTCCCAAACTTACGTCAATCATAGCCTAAGTCAAAATAACCTCACTCCTCAGGAGGAAGTCTTCTCATGGTCTACACCTTCCTCAATGGTACGACTTTTCGGTATCTAGTGAGCCTTATGCCTCAACAATGACTATCCAAATTACGCATAACTTTAGAACAGTTTCGCGTCATAATGGAAAGTCAACCAAATTATAGAAATGGTTAATCCTCAAAAACTTTTGTCTTAAACTACGCAACATTAATCCACTTTCTAAAAACAGGGGACTAGAGCCTTTGGCATTATCCTAGGCTCTTTATCATCTTGCGGAGCACTCATGAATGTTTCCTTCTCAATCACCCAGTGATGACGTGGAAAATTTTCACATTTGCTACCACGCAACTAAGAATGTAGAGTATTCTACTCTAATGGAGTAATCCATTAGTAGGCACATTGCTCCCACTGTCCCTAGGATATTGGAAATTTCTTTCCATTCTCAACTAGGCTACATAAAAGCGCTATGCTTAGAACTCTCTATCTTATAAAGTTCCAAAACTCTATACACGTCACCTTTACTAAGAAAACTTTATGTGACTTAGTTACACTACCACAAAGCTGCTTACCTATATGCACACGACCCGGAGGGTTTACATGACCGCATGCAATAATGCGCCACACAACCCTATGTGTTTACAAGACAGCATACAATAATGCGCTATAGAACCCTAGGTCTTAACTTCGCAATCTTATGAGAAGTAAAATAAAGATAAGCTGCTTAACGGTTACAGATCGCCCATAGATGGCTCTCTGCTAACCCATTACTCAAAATGGAGTGTAAAAACTGATATGGAGGGCACTGAGTTAGGGATATAGACAATAAACTAGTGCAATTCCCAATTGGGAAACATTTGCGCCATTATCTACCTAACATTAACAATATTTAATTCCTTATCTCTACTACACCATTGTGTTGTTGAGTACTAGGAATAATCAATTTTCTAAGCATCAATTTCTCTTCACAGAGTTTTCTAAAATAACTCAAATAGATACTCGCCACCTTGGTCAAAACTAAAAGCACAAAAGCTCTTATCTAATTGATCTCGACCTCATATGTGCAATGTCAAAAATCATCTCAAAACTTCTGACTTATGGGAGATCAAATAGTCTTGACTCAGATGCGTATCGTAATCTATAAATGTGTCGAGATTGAGGCTTAGCTATCATACCCTTACACATATCTAGTCACAAAAAAACATAGTGGACTAAATGCGCCAATACAAATGACCTTCTATGGCTTTCCTACTTACTTGTGCGCACCCATTGCGAACAAAGTTACACATTTATATGAGAGTAGGATGTCATAAGCGAGTGGGCCCGAGAAGGCCTACTCAAACCATCGTGTCATCATCTCATTAATGTGATTAAGTATAATAAACCACCGGTTCATGACCAATGTCATAAACTAATTCCAATCATCTTAATGTGTGAGTTCTCAAAGATAAGTTTAAAAGGTTTAGGCCCAACTAGGTAATGACTCAGGACTAATTCATATTCACTAGATCATAAAAGGATGTCATGGAGATATTAAGTGTGCCTAAGTCACAAATTTAACTAGTAAGTGCTAATCCCCTACACCTTCAAGTCAATTTTATTCTCCATACACTTTAATGCATCTAGTTGAAACATGACGATACTCCTCTTGCCATATCTATTTCTCGCTTCATAGTTACTTGCAATTAATTCTACTATCCATAAGAAGGAGAGAATAAGCTATCAACTATGACAGCTCCTGAAGTAACTTAAGCGCGAATTAGGCTAAAGAGTCTAATTCAACACAATGCTCTCACGAGCCATACGTCAAATTCTTAGAGTCATAACAACCTTGTCGGCCTTGACCTTTTCATTACTATGCTGCAACGTTTGCGCTTAGTGGTAAACGTTATTCAAAACAAAACGTTAGCCTAGTAAAGGAATGATACAAAGAAGCACCTCATCATGTCTCACACTCAATTGTGGAAATAGTAAGTGTCCAGACTTAGACAAGTTGGCAATGCTAATAGATTTTGCTGCCACTAAGCGCTAATTTTTTCACTTAGTGTTAATAGATTTTGCAGCTTCTAAGCGCTAATCTTTTCACGTAGCGTGATATTTCAACGCACACTATTATAGTGCATGGAAATTTTGCTCCATCCACTCCCAATAATTGGGCAGAGAGCAAAACACTGCTCATACTGGCTACTCGTCTTACACTTAATGACTAATTTAGTTAAGCTCGCATTTCTTGGATGACGTGACTCTTGAATGTTACTTCATCCAATGATGCAACATTATTAAAAGTCAATTACAAAGTCAATCCGCGCAGCTCAATAGTCAAGATCATATACAGATCTATTGAGGGCTTAATAATTTTATAACTCCAAAATTCGCCAACCAAAACTACGTAGCATGCCGCTAACCATAGCGCACACATTAGTTTTTATTGTGCCAAATAAGGCAACAAAACCACGGCGACTTTGAGTCATGTTTCCTTACTTTGGCTCAATTAAGGTCTGACCTAAAGTCCCCAAGACTTTTGCTCATCTAAGAATGGGATTATATTGTTCACATTTGAACATTTCTACTAAGTCTAGGTTAACTAAATTAACTTCCATAAGCTAAGTCAATTTGAGAGAAATTCGCATTGGGATTAATTTGATTAGCATAATATAATTTTGCCGCAAAAATCTAATTAAATAGTGACAATATTACACAAGTCGCAAGATCGAAAATCCGCTATGCTCGTAATCATCTCTTGCGCCACAGGTGACAATTATCCAAAATTTAATTAATTTATGCGCAAAATATTGATTTTCGGGAGTTAATCTACAAAGATTTCTCTCAACCGAATAACCTCCCACTGACTTTGGCATATACAAAGCATAATAAATTCCATACAATAGCATCTTAATGTAAATTTACAAATAACTCATGCTATATTCATTTAATAATGGAATTCTAATAAATAAATAAATAAATAATCATGCTCCTCTAATTTCAACATATAAAAATCCAAAAAATATGTTGTATTCAATATTCAAATTATGCCATAATTAAAGTGTACATCATTTTGAAATTTTCTGGAAATTTCTGAAATTTTCTGGAATTTTAAATAACTAATAAACACACATAAAATTAGAAATAAAAAAAAATCTAGAAACTGATAAACTGAGACAATATTACTAGTAGATAGTAAAACATTTAGAAGTCCACAATAAAAAATTCAACCCCAGAAAATTATTTATGCAATACCAGAATCATTTTAAAGCATAAAAAATGAATTATTAACACATAAAAAATATTTTTTATTTTTGTAAAATTTTCAAAATTTTACAGAAGATACAAAATTTAATTTTCTGAGTCTGATGGTACCAACCATGCTTAAAACAAAGCTATAACGAATAAATTATAGCCAATTAACGCAATTCAGAATTAAAAAAAAACAAACAGAGCCTTAGAGCCAAGCCAGCGCGGAAAAACGGCTCGGCTCGGCTCGCCGCTCATCGCAGCGCAGCTCAGCGCGAGGCGGCTCAACGCGGCGCGGCGCGACGTATGGCGCGGGCGTGGCTGCGCACGTGGCGCAGCTCGAAGCGGCACGGCTAACGCGCGCGCGTGGAAGGGAGGAGACGGCTCGCGCGTGGGGCGCGTGGGAATCGCGCCTAGCGCGTGACAGCGCGTGACAGCGCGTGAGGGCGCGTGGTGGAGCGTGGCGCTGCTGGGCGGCGTCATACAGCGCGTGAATCACACGCGCCGCCTTCCCGGGTGTTTTCTGGTCCGATTTTTGTACTGTCGGACTCCATTTTCCAAAATAAAATCATTTACGGTCTTAAAAATGACATTAATGATCATAAAAAATGAAATATTTTGGATCTCTTCCCCTTTTATAAATATACACATGATAAAAGACAGCACGAAAATACCCATACAATGCTCTGATACCAATGTAAACAAAACATGACGCAGCGGAATAAAAATTAATAAGATCATACCTTCCTGATATAATCTGAACTCTGAAGGATCTTGTGGGTAAATCACGTGCTTCCTGAATCTGGTCAATCAACCCAGCAGTGGGGTGATATTACAATGGTGAATATCACCCACACAAATCACAGTGCAAATGGTTTGATTGTTGTTTTTGGGAGAGAGTCAGAGAGAGAGGAGAGTCTGGGAAAAATTGGTTATCGGTAAAAACCCCAGCACATATCTGATATACGTATCTAATTTTTAATATATTAGATTAACCATATAATCTGATATATAACCAATATCTATCTATCTATCCATATCTATTGATATGATAGATATAGATATCTTGAATAGTTATCCAAATAAGTTTGAATTAAAATTCAAACTTACATGGATAAGGTTCAAGAGGTTCAAGCTCAAAAAGCTCAAAGGGCCATGCCACATGGGCGCCCAATTTCTAACAATATATTTATCTCATTATTTCTACCAGATTATACACCATCCAAACGGGACTGTCAAGCATGAAACACTAACCAACGTTATTAACATCGTCGAGTTACAATATGACTGACTAGCTAGATAGCCTAGATTTGGGAGTGCAAACAAATTGAATTATTAATGAACAATTCGAGTTCTATTTGTTTAAAATTCTTTTAAGCTTGGCTTATTTATTAAATGAATGAGTTTAAATTCAATTTTTAGGCTCGTTTATTAATCGACTCAAGCTTGAGTAATCTCAACCTCGATTCGATAAAGCTCGTGAACATTAAAAAAAAAATAATATTTACTTTTAATATTATATGAAATAAATTTTCAATAATTAATTTTATTTTTCTATTTATGTTTGGTGTTTTTGTAAATTTATATATTTAATTGATTAAATTTATTATTAATATAAGCATTCTTGTATATTTTGTTCATAATTTTCTGTTTTTATCTTAATAAGTAAATTAATTTAAGTTTAATTTTTTTTTCAAGCTTGAACTCGGCTTGTTTATATAATCGAGTGAGCTCGAGCTCGATTATTTAAACTCAGCTTGAGATCAGCTCAAAGTCTAACTCGACTAATATTTAATAAACAAGTCTAAACACTTAAAAGTTTGGCTTGACTCTACTCATTTGCAGTTCTAGACCTTTCTTGATTTTTTAGTACAAAATAACATACCAACAAAGTTTCCGTTTCTGATTTGTATAAAAAATGAAAACAAAAACATGAAACAAGAAAAAGCATTCCCAACTAAATTGTGGGATACCAAAAAAAAAAAAAAGGTTAATTATATATATTTTGATATCATTTTCATTTATTTATTATATTAGTAAAAATAATGTTATATTTTTTATTAAGACATAATATCATTTCTCTAAATTGGAATTTTGCATCCATCACTGTCATTTCTTCTGCTATGCTGAACCTTAACATGCTTTTACATGTGACTCGATTAATATACCTATTGACTCGCCCGACAAGACTTTGTCCTTACTAATGTAAATGATCCGATTCATTAAAATACAAAATTTGTTGGTCAATGAACAAACGTGTAGGCCTTTATTCATTTGCCCTCAATTTATCTCAAACATTTATAATGACAAAGACAATTGTTTGTATGACAAGGACAGGAGTTCATGCCTAATAATAGAGCACAAAAGCTTATCAAAATTGTATACTTATCAAAATTGTATACATTCTAAGAATTGTCACATGTATCGTTTTTTATGGGGGGGTTTTTTAACCGAATTTCAAGGTGATTTTCAAAAATAAAAAATAGTACATTTTAAATATTTTGAGCTGATTTTTTATTTTTGTTTTAATTTTTCCGTGACGTCAAATCTATAAGCACTTGAAAAGTACCAAAAAAACAAAAAACTCAAAATTATTTTTAAAAATTTTGCTAAATATATAAAATGGGAAAAAAAGAAAGAAAATTTGGTTGCTATAAGAAAAATTAAAGGTCACGTTTCGTGCAACTTATAAGTCAAACAAAAATTACATCAAAAATTAATAATTAATTTTTTTAACTTATTTAAACTATTTTTATGTCGTAATTTATAAACAAAGGTTACATAAAAAAAACCCCTAACACAAATTCCTAAAATTATATATATATATATATATGCCCAATATATTGTACCAAAGGGCGCTATATTTTGAAGTTAGGAAGCTAGTAGATTGGAGTTAAGGTTAACTCAAAATTGAGTTAATATTGATGAAAATGGATAAAAAATCAAGTTAACATTTAGATTAAAAAAAAAAAATTAAATCAAAATTCAGGGCAGTAGTTGTTTAGCCCTAACGCGATTTAGGTGCTCGCCTAGACCTCCATATAAGGGAGACCCCATTTTTTTATATAGGATTATTAGTGATTGAGTACGTGTGTTGTATCCGGTTGAGAATTTTGGATGGAGAATGAGAAATTTTATAAACTTAAACATTAATTTATATCTAAATTGATGAGATCATAATCTTATCTTAAACAATAAATAATAAACAAGTCCTTTAAATATATAGTATTATACAAATCTTTTCTATCAACTTCTTATTTTAATTTTTCATAATCCGTGCCTGTGATACAATTGAGATATGAAATTAATTGCACAATTATATAATTTTGTTTAGTAGTTCATCTCATAATACAAATTCATTGAACCCACTATTGTATATTATTTGCATACTATTGGTGTAAGAATGCATTAATATCAATATTTAATATATTTTTATATATCAAAAGTTGTTAAGTTTTGTTTCATGTGTCACGAATATTTTGCATGATGGAAAATATAACATTAGTCATTAGTATATTTTTATTTATATAGAAAATGTGAATTTTAATTTTATTTATTTATTTATTTATTTATTTTTAAAATGGAATAATGTTGTAGCTTAATATTTCGATCGATATAAGAAATTCATAATTGTTTTCACGATATTTATAAATTCATACTTATAAATGTTTGCAGGGTCACTTTCATGAAACTGTTAAGTTACATAATTTATTATGTCATCAGTAAGTAATTAGCATATGATAAAAATTGATCCACTTTTTATTTGATGTATTTATTTTCTATATCATTGAGTTGTTGCAATAATGTTTGGGTATCATTTGATTTTTTTTCCTTCTAATTTGACTAAAATGTGTGCATGAGATACATTATTTTACAACAGATAGGACAATTATTGCTTCAGTTTGTCTAACTTTGCTCAGAGAATATGTTGCAATAGATCTTCTGTAATTTTTGTTTCACAATTTTTCTTGTTTTTCTTCTTACTCACCATTATAACTCATTAAAATAAAAATATTTTGATGAGTAAGAATTTGAGGTGATATTATATAATTATGAATTTCAAAATCCATTTTTCCTCAATAATGTGATTTTTCTATGAGGGGAAAAGTACAATTATTGTCATGATGGAGGTGTTTAGCAAAATCCTGATTTATTATTGAAAGTATTTGTTGTTGTCAATTGTTTATATGACATGTATGTATATATGTATTCACATAAGTTGATAGGAGAATAATATACAATTTCACAATTTTTTCGAAGTAAATATAACTATATTACTAAAGCGATACATGTTAGAAAATTAAAATATCCAATGTTAATATATCATTACAAATTGACAATGTACGAATTCAATAATGTATATAAATTTATATTTATATTTTTTTATGTATATTTATATATGTAGACATTGACATATATAACATATCACAAAAGTAATATGTGAATTTTTTTTCCAACAATATAATACAGGTAACAATAAAAAATTAATTATTCATAATTCAATATTTAGTCATAATGTAGATGCTTAGTGTTACATTTTTGTGTGTATGCACCATTTTTTTAAATTCGATTCACATAAAAATTAAAAGGAATTTGTGAATAATTTGTGTAAAATTAGAAATTAGTGAAGAAAAATAAAAATAAAAAAAAGAAAAGAAGTTTATAGTGTTTGATTTTAGTTTGTTTTTTCAAACTTTTATTTTGAATTTTTTAGTTTCATGTTTTCTGTCTTTGATATTATTTTGAACATAATAGTTTTTTTATTTTATTTTATATATATATCATCTTGAACATAATAGTTTTTTTTTTATTTTATATATATATATATATCAATTGTTTAAATTTGTTTTCAGAATAAAAGTTATGAAAGAAAATTTCCAAATAAAAAAAAATCCAATTGACAAACTAAATTATATAATCAATATATATTATTTTTCAAATATATGCATTAGTTAAAGAATATTCTTGACATGCTTCTGCACAATTTTTTTTTTTTTTTGTTGATAAAATCATAATTAAGATCGATTATATCACAATATACATTAATTAATAACTTTGTGTATCAAAAAAAAGAGAAAAATATTTTTAAATAAAAATTATAAAGGATTTCATTTTAATTTTTGTTTTAGGTCTCAAATATGCTTGAGTCACCTCTTATTTAGAGTATGCAGTGAAATATGGGTATTTAAAATTAAAAAGAACAGTGTATAAACATTTTTATTAATTTGAACATATTCCAAAAAAAAAAAAAAAATCAATTAAGATAAAAGAAAATTTTGAACATGAAAAAAAAATAAATGAAGAAAAAAAAAAGAAAGAATAAATTACAAATACACCCCTTAAGGTTTTCTTAAAATACAAATTTCCCTCTATGGTTTTGAATATTACAAATACTCACTTTTCAAAAAAAAATTATTTAATCGAATTAACAAAAAAAAAAAATAGAATTTTTAATGATCTCCTATATAACAATAAAATTATTTGAATTGTTAATTTAAATATATTTATGATATCATTAAAAAATGTTAATTAACTTAATAATTTATTAAGAAAAATAGTCAATTGTTAGAAATTTGAAAGAATATGATGTAATTTTTAAAATTATAAGGGATAAATTATATTTTAAACAAATATTAACAAATCTTGTTTGGCATGTGAGTCAGAGCAACTATCAGGTTAAAATAGTTACACAAAAAAATAAATTAAAATATTAATTAGATAAAATGGTACATCTAAATTATAGTTACTTCACATTATTCTCTTACAAAAATTAAAAAAAATTAAAAAATTTATTCCAAATAAATTTTTTTAACTCTAAACTAAAATAACTACAAAATCAAAACGCGAACTCACATGGCAAACAAAGCGAATGTGTTTGAATTGAAACGAAATTGTTGAGTTCACAAACAAGGGGAAATCTATAAAGATCCCACGTTGGAATTGTGTTGTATGTGCTCCTAATAGTTGGACACGTGTACAAAAGGACAAGGAAAGTGTTCAATTTGCTCACGTGGCGGACAACAGGGCCAATCTCTAAATATAAAACCAATCAATTTGTTTGGTTGGATTTTTAGAATTTACTTTTTAAAAATTAGAATTTTTTATTTTTTGTATTTTTTATCTTTACTGTCTTTTTTTTCTAATTTTTTTTTTTATTTTCTAAATATACTTAACATAAATACACTTAAAGAGTATAATATTTATGAAGAAAAATCTTTAGAAAATTCACTAAATACCAAAAATAAAAAATACAAAAATTCAGTACTTTTTTGTATTCTTGTGTATTTATCAAATTTTTAAAATATTTTTTTACAAATATTTTACTTTGAGATACATCTAAGTAAGGTGTATCTAAAAAAATATAAAAAAAATGTTTAAAATTTGAAAAATATTCACAAAAAAAAAAAAAAACACGAAAACAAAAAACTTAATTTTTAAAAATTGAAACTAAACACACTGAATAATGTTTAGGGTTACTAATATATTTATTAACAGTCTCACTAATACATTCATAATCACTTGATATGGGCCATATTAACTTGTAAGTGTATTAATAAAATTATTAGTAAATATATTAGTATTCCTAATATTTTTCATATAAAAATAAATGCACGAACACGGCTCTGCAATGACTTTTTGAGTTTGACTGGTGAAGACTGACTTACTTGTATGCACACTTGTGTGTGATGTTTTTCGTTACTCTTGAGCGTCCGTTTTGACACAGTCCCTATTTGATGAAAATTATTTCATCTTTCAAGAATTTTAGTTAGATTGTGTGGCCACCAGATAATATTAATTACTTTATATGATACATAAAAAAAAGAAAAGAAATAATGAGTATATAATCAAGAATAGCGAACCTATGTGATAATTTTTTTATTCATAATCAATGTGGTTTTTGGGCTCACCTTATAGAGATGATAACTTTTCTCGTCCCACTTCGCCTCCAACTAATGAGAGAGTGAGAAAGTGAACGGGACTTGATTTTGCGTCTGCCAACACATTTTGCCCAATTCTGTCCTAATTATAGGGATTGTTTTGGGTGTTTTAAATAAGTGTATTTTTTATTTTTTTTAGACTAAAAAGTTGAGGAAAAAAATATAGATATTTGGGTTAATTTTTTTGACATTTTATGAAAAAATATGTATTAAAAATTGTATAAAGAAGTATATAGGAGAAGATAGTGTAGTACGCCGTACGGATTGGCATTGCAGCGGCTTGGTGAATACATGAGAAAAGATTGCCTTCTTTTCGGACTTTGATTTGACGGTGTTGTTCGGCCCGTGGGGGCCCCACCATAGGTCCCATTTTTCTAATCGAAACCGTTTAATGTGTAGAATTCGTTGATTACTATATGTTTGGAAAAAATTACGTTAAATTGAATATCGATAACTATCTGATCGTGTTAGTTTTTTTTGTCAATTGTTAACTATAACACCATCCAATTTTTATACAAAACTGATTTGATCATGTAATTAGCGATATTCGATAGACGTGATTTTTACAGGCATATAGTACTAGATGAGTTCTACATCTTAAACGGTTCGGATCATCAAAATGGGACCCATGGTGGGCCCCAAAGGGCCCAACTTTTACCATCCAACTTAGTGAATGTACACATGCAAATTTTTTTTTCCTTTCACTGAAGCTAGCCTGACGTCGGTACATTGATGGGCCAAAAGATGATTTATATTAATATTTGTATATTAATTATTTTTTTTTTTTTTGTGAATAATGATAACTTTTTAATTTTTTTAGTAATTTTTTGACTTTTTAATTTTTTTTATACTTGTCAAACCAGCCCTAAATACATGTGTAGTTAACACTCACCTCTCTTATGAGGTTTAGAAAAAATATAGGATTATTTTGAAAAATAGTTAAAAATTAATTTTTTTTAATTTATTTAAAAAATATATATAAAAAATGTGGGAGATGATGTAATTGGCGTCCCTTGAAATTTTAATTTATATATGTATAAATGAAAAAAAGAAGAAAAGAAAAGAATCATATTTGATTTGTTTTCAAAATTTTGTTTAAATTTTTTTTTCTTCTAAAAAATTAAAAATTAATTTGGTAAAAGAAATCAAAAAATAAAAAATGCTTACCATTTTTTCATAATTTTATTTTTTGTGAGGCCAAAAACAATTTTTAACAATTTAAAAATATTTTTTTTATATTTATTTTTATCAAATTAGTCCTATTTTTTTAAAAAAAAAATCTAAATTTTTTTTTTCTTCAAAACCAAACTAAACAAGGCCATATTTTCATCCATTTTCAACAAAAAATTATATTTATTTTTATTTATTCAGTGTCTACCTATAATTTGCATTAATTTCAGTCGTTTTACTTATAACTAAAAGAGAGGCTAGTATAATTATGTTGAAAATGGTGAATTAACTGTATTTTTCTCAAACCTCTCAAGGGTGTTGACTGTAATTTATCCTAAATATATATTTATATGTATATAATATATAATTGAATTTTTTCATTATTATAAAATTAAAATACTAAAATATTACTGTGGAGACTTATTTTTTGAATGATAACACGTAGCCAAGGTGACGCCGAAGTGTCAGCTGAGGTGCCACATGTCTTGATCATGACGCCGAGGTGATCTCGGCTAGGTCGAGGTTATCTGTGGAGATACCAAAATCCGAGATGAGTGGATAAGGGACAGGAGTCTTAGAACTAAGAAAGACCTTAGTATGGATAAAGATAAGGGTCTTCTAGCTAAGAGTTTATCTATATCTAGCTAGGAGTCTAAGATGAGCATTGAGTCAAACTCCATTGAAGTTAGGCTTCTACAAGGATCAGGTAGTACTGGTTATAAAAGTAAGGCACTCTCGTAGGTCTAAGGTACGCTTTTTAGACTCTGGCTAGTGAGTTAAGCACTATTTGCTATCTTTTGAGAGATAACTGAGTACTGACTTGATCGTTGGAGTGCCCCCGGGTGGACGAACCACCGTCGGAGTCTTATTTTTCTGTGATAGATTATTCGGGCGTGATCTATTCTACCTATGCTCTTCTGTTGAGTTCCTGTTTGGTAGAGTGATCGAAATCAACACCCACAATTTGCGCTGTCTGTGGGAAACGTAAGGAGAATAGATGGCCAACAACATGCAGAAAGAAAAGACTGGGATTCCTAGTGGGAGTGGTAAAAACGTCGATCCTAACGTGAGGAGGACAACTGTAATGAAGAACTTCGGGATAAGAATTCCAGAGAAAAGGACGTCAGCCAAGAGGGAGACACACCGAAGAAAGCATGTCAAGGCAGGTACTACAACGAAGCGACCTCCAGGTATGGAAAGATAGATGCCTGAGGAGGGACGGTGAGATGAAGGGAATGAAAAACAAGTTGGCTGAACTACAATCGGTTGTCAACTCTATGATGCAAAACAACGTCATGCAGTTTGTCATTTTCATTGGAGGACACGTCGATTCCAGCGGCCAAAACGATGCCTAAAAAGAGGGACATAAAGCAATCCCTGCAGTCCCTCAGCATGACAAGGCAAATGAGCATTCGCATCGCCTTCACAGGAGGTTGGGTAAGTAGAATCGATAAGAGGTGAGTCTCGAAGACACCTCGTGCCAAGTAAACTTATGTCAAGAAATATCGACATGTTCAAGGGAATGAGCTTTGTTATGACACAATGAATAAAGGGAGGTCCAAGAAGACTCATAACGACACCGGGAGCAGCATACCAAAAAGGCTGAAATCCGTTGACAGCCGAGCTCCTGATGGACTAAGGAGGATTTGAGGGACTACCTCCAGATAAAGCGACAAGATGCCAAGGTTACATCTCCAATCAAGCCGAGAACGCCGTTCTCAGTAGAATTGGATAAGTTTAAGGTCCCGAAAAGGTTCCACATGGCCGAGATTCTAGATATATGACGATAAGTCTGATCCTAACTTTCACGTCGGCTTATATTTAAACTCAATGGCACTGTATATCAGGAACGAGTCGTTGCTCTGTAAGGTGTTCCCCTCATCCTTTGGAGAAATCGCATCAGATTGGTTTCACAAGTTGCCGAAGGAACTGTAAAAAGTTAAGAAGGCCTGGCTGAGATGTTTGTGGTCAGGTTCGTTACAAACAAACTACAGTCGTTGAGGGTAGACTCCCTGATGGCTTTGAGAATTGGCGAGGGTGAAAGCGTCAGGACTTATGCCAAAAGGCATTATGAGGTTTTTAACTGAAATACCAGGATACAACCAAGAGTTGGCGGTCGTATCTTTTAAGAACGGCCTGAACGATGGACTGTCTACTTCGAAAGTCACTGGCAAAGACACTGCCAAAAAGTATGGAGGAACTCATGCCAGGATCGAGAAATATGCGAAAGCTGAAGAAGACAAGCTAGGGACAAAGGCGTTTGAAACACAAGAAAAGAAATGACTCACCGAAGCGAGGCCATAACAGGCAAGAGACAGGACTGAGGGCCGCATAAGCAGTCACCACGGTATTCGGATTCCAGTTTATAAAGTTCTGAAAAGAATCAGAAACCAGCTGTATTATAGAGCACAAGAAAAGATTCCTGGAAAATTCATGAGAAGAAGCCTAGGAAAGCACTATGCTTACCACAATGAAGATGGACACCTGACACAGGGTCCTAGAGCCCTAAAAGCACATTTGGAAGATCTGGTAAGACAAGGTCACTTAAGGGACCTAGTAGATGAGGCCAGAACAAGGAAAGAGCAAGCAAGGCTTGCCCAGGCACTGGCAGTACCACTATCCACCAGCACCACAACCGCAAGCAGACGGATCTTGAGTAATCAATGTGATTCACTCGAAGGTCAATGAGAACGAGGTACGTGGGAAGACTCAAAGGGTAAAGCACTTACAACATGTGTATCAGGTCCAACAAAAGAGGCCTAGGGCAGATGAGTACCAAGGACTAATGGTGTCCTTTACTGAAGCCGACCTAGACATGGTGCAAGCATCCACACAACGATGCTCTGGTGATATCCCTCAAGATTAGAGAATGTCAGGTAAGCGCATTTTGATTGACCAAGGCAGCTCTTGTGACATCATGTATGTCAGATATTACAAGGAGATTGGCCTTCACCGAGATGATCTGGAGCAGTCCAACAGTCCGATGGTCGGGTTCAATAGAATGCTAACCTGGCCCTTAGGAGCAATAATTTGGAGATGCTGGCAGGCACAAGAAGGTAAGCATAGAGTTCACAATAATTGACACCCCCTCCCTTTACAATGTCATCTTGGAAGGCCATGGTTCCACGTGATGAAGGCTGTTCCTCAACACTACACCAACTGTTGTGGTTCCCAACAAAGCATGGAATTGAGGAGATCAGAGAGGATCAGGTGCAGGTAAATAATTGCTCTATGGCAGCAATGAAATCCATCTGCAACATGCAAGAGGCAGAAACAGTAGAAATCGAGACGAGGACATAGAGGTCATAGATGTTGTCGACAAAGAGCCAGCCGACAAAAGCGAGAAAGCTTTGAAGAAGGTTCTGGTCCAATAAAATGATGAAGAGCGCTTCTTCTTTCTCGACTCAAGGTTAGCCAAGGAGGAAGAAAGGGGAGTTAGAAGCATTCTTGCGAGCAAACATAGAGGTGTTTGCCTGGACGCCCTACGAGATGCCTGGCATTGATCTGAGGTCACATGCCATATGCTTAATGTAGACAGGTCGGCTAAACCTGTCATCCAGCGAGCACGGAGGCCCGACACTAATGCATGTTGAGGCAGTTGAGGAGGAAGTGGACAAATTGCTGGAAGCCAAGGCCATTCGCGAAGTAAACTACCCTACTTGGCTGTCCAACACTGTGGTTGTGAAAAAGAAGAATAGGAAGTAGGGGTTCTGCATGGATTTTACTAGCCTGAATAAGGCTTGTTCCAAAAACAGTTTTTCACTCCCCAAGATCGATTAATTGGTGGACGCCAACTTCAAGACATGGAAAGATGAGCTTTCTAGACGCATACAAAGGGTACCATCAAATAGCAATGTACCTCCCTGATGAGGAGAAGACTGCAATTATCACCCCAAAAGGGTTATATTGCTACAGAGTGATGCCTTTTGGGTTGAAAAATACAGGAGCAACCTACCAGAGGTTAGTGACCAAGATGTTCAGACATCTGATTGGCAAAACAGTGGAAGTATACATTAATGACATGGTCGTAAAGACCAAAAAACCTGAGGATCATCTGGCCAACTTGAAAGCAGTTTTCGACATCCTTGGAACATATCGGCTCTGACTTAATGCTTCAAAATGTGTATTTGGAGTTGGATCTGGTAAGTTCTTGGGATACTTGGTTACCAGAAGGGGCATTGAGGCAAGCCCAGATCAAATTAAGGCCATCCTAGATTTGAAAAGTCCAACACTGGCAAAACAAGTGCAGATGTTGACTGG
>CM069909.1:92438844-92556180 GCA_036172215.1 Camellia granthamiana
TGGTGCCCGCAGGCCTGATGCCCAAACTCATAAACTGATACATGCATTCCCTGTAGAGACGCACTCTAACAAGCACATAGCAGATAAGTGAGAGCCAAAACACCCCTATTTTGGGGTAGGGTTTCCCTGTCCTATTTTGTCAGGAGCTAGGGTTTCACTACGCACGCAGCGGTTTCAAACAACCTATAAACGGGTAAGCAACCTGTCCTAGTTTGGAATGGTCACTATGGATCCGAATATGCACTAGGTCGAATGGTCAAAAAGGGTGCCCCGGTAAAACCGGGGTTTGTGTTCCCATGCTGTCAGAGCCCAGAGCCGACCAGTCTTATGGACATGCCTTGACAAGACAAGCCTCCGGCAAATCGTTCGGGAATGGCATATGGCAAACACGGTGTCCTAGGCACACCATGCAAATGCAATGCAAAGAAACACACAAGTGTAATCAAAACCAGATATCATGAGTTCGAGTCAAGTTCTCTAAGTCCCCAGCGGAGTCGCCAGAAACTGTAACAGGCCCGTGAGGGACCTCGCTACAGTTCGGACTTGATTCGTGTCACGGTTCTTAATCTTGAACCAAAGAGTCCAAATCCGGCAAATCGTTTTGAGAAAAATAGATTTTTTGAAAGAAGTGCCAAACATGGACTGCTTTGCCAGATACAGAGTCGCCACCTAAATATTTTTTAAATGGGAAATTTAGGAAACCCTGACTCGGTGCCAAAGGCCACGTGTCCGTCATCACCAAAGTTGCCTCGGCTCGGGAACTTGGGTACGATTAGGGAAGTTCACATCTTGAGCACCCCCTCTCGCCCGGTCAAAGACCGGCCTCTACTAACCATGATATCTTATTTTGAAAACATTGTATGTTCTTATTCCGGTTATTAGCCTAGGTTACTATGTGATGCGCACAGCATACAAGTATAGACTGAATCGCCTGAATTGGAACAAAACATTTCATGTTTGTTTGAAAGATGGTTTGCTACCCGCAGGTAGGCTTAAAATGCAGATTTTGCCACCCTCGGGTGGGCTTAGGAAAACAGTGATTTTGCCACTATCTAGTGGGCTTAAAACAAACAGTCAATGATTTGTTCCACTTCAAATAACCCAACCTCCACCCACAGGCATTCAAGGCAGTTATATCACATAAGCAAATAGCCTCATGGCAAGCATGCTATCATGGCAGTCACTCACACGCATGCAAGGATGCTAAAGCATAAAACTCACCGAGTACTCCAAGCCAAAACAAAAGCTTATTAGAAATCCATGCATGAATCCTAAATATGCTAAAATGCCTAATGCAACACATGCAAAAATGCAACTATAGCAGGCTCGGCTATTCTAAAACATGGCATATGAAATGCTACAACTAACAAGTATTCAATTTGGAATTGAAATACAAATGCAGTTTGTATGATGCGCCGAGCCCGGTGCATGCAAAACAGATGAATGATGCAAACATGCTGTCATACTGTATGCTAATTGAAACATGCCCTATATCTAACCATCATAAACAGGTAAATAAAAGGGAAGAAAGACGTGGGGTTGGAAGACATACATCACACACACCCACACTTATTACAATATTGCCCTCGCGCAGAGGGTCCGAATAAATAATACAGTCCGAAATGAAAGAATATTACAGTCCGAAATAATATACAAATTTCTAATTAATTAACAAACTAACTAAGGAAAACTGTAAACTGGCATGCAAGCCAGGGACTGCCTTGACTCCGCTCCGGATAATGAAATGATGCATGTTGGGCTGCTTTGCGCGGAAATCCACTGGGATGCCCCAATTAGCCTCTGTTTGCACGGTTTCTCGAAATGCGTGCCAAGCTCTGAAAAATTGCTGATTCTTCATTTTGCTGCAACAGAGAGCAGGAAAGGGGCATAGCAATGTATTTCACAAATATATGCATGCCTCGATCCTCGTGCCACCAATCACGCATCTCGATGCATGATGGCCGAGGAGTCGGATTGCACAACTCAATATAGGATGAATGCATATGAATGCTACAACAAAACCTAACTCCATCACGGATAATCCGGAGTGTCGGTGACTTGGGAATTGAGATCTGTTCCGTCACTCGGAGTACGGAACGTACCTCGTTTCCCATGCCCGGGCTAACTCCTATCCCGAACACGATGCAATATGCATGATATGCATGAAATACAACTAAGATATGACCTAGCATGTACAATGCTATGAAAATAAGATGCCTCGAAATGTGTGAGCACGGGCACGCAAACCGAGGCAATGGTATATGGAATGTAATGGCATGAAACATGATATACAATGGGACTAAAATGAAATGCCTCGAAATGTGTGCCCACGGGCACGTAAACCGAGGCAAAGACATACGGAATGCGACAGATCTAAAATGGCATACGCAATGCAAGATGGGCTTATACTAACATGGGAGAGCCTCAGCCGCACCCACATAAGAGGCCATCGGATAAAAATGAAGTGCCTCGAAATGCGTGCCCACAGGCACGCAAACCGAGGCAATGGCATAAAGGCATGAAATATGATGTACAATGAGACTAAAATGAGATGTCTCGAAGTGCGTGTCCACGGGCACGCAAACCGAGGAATGGGAAATGGCATGCGAAATGCAATGATGGGCTTATACCAACATGAGAGAGCCTCAGCCACACTCACATAGGATGCCGTCGGATAAAAGAGGTGCCTCGAAATGCGTGCCCGTGGGCACGCAGACCGAGGAATTTTAATTTTACGGAATGACATGCGAAATGCAATGATGGGCTTATACCAACATGAGAGAGCCTCAGCCGCACTCACATAGGATGTCGTCGGATAAAAGAGGTGCCTCGAAATGCGTGCCTGTAGGCACGCAAACCGAGGAACACGGAATGACATGCGAAATGACATACGAAATGCAATGATGGGCTTATACCAACATGAGAGAGCCTCAGCCGCACTCACATAGGATGCCGTCGGATAAAAGAGGTGCCTCGAAATGCGTGCCCGTGGGCACGCAAATCGAGGAACACGAAATGACATGCGAATGAGACATGGTATATGGAATGTGGAATGTGCAAATTTCAGCAGCCAAATAAATGCAAAAACAGCCCCCGAATTATAACAAAATTACACCCGTTGCCCGAAATGCAATGTTAAGCACCCGAAATGACTTGCAGCTATGTGAAACATGCAAAATATGGGTATGAAGTGTAAAGACAGATGCTAGGCAGTCCCTAAACTAGCATTTTTCCAGTACAAAGAATGGCCAAACAACAATCACACGTATGGCAAAAATAGTATGCAAAAATGGGGGAAAATAGGGGAACAATGAAGCAACTGATATGTACAATGCTCAAACTGAAAAATACAGTTCTACAACATTAAAGAGGGACCAAAAATATGCACATTTAAGGTAGATGACATCCCCCAATTCAGTATGAAAATATGCTTAACATAGCATGCAAAATATGAGCCAAAAGAGGGCTATAACATGAGGTATCAAAAGGATGCACCGAACAGCCTAAGACCCTTAACAAAACATGACAAGAAGGCCAAAATAAGACTCTTTTCAGGCCTGATGAAGCATCAAAAACAGAAGCATGATGAGCTAGCAAGGCATGCAAAAATAAGGGACCAAAGAGGGTATAACATGAAGTACCAAAAGCATTCACGAAACAACCTAAGACCCTTAACAAAACATGACAAGAAGGCCAAAATAAGACTCTTTTCAGGCCTGATGATGGCCGAAAACAGAATCCAAATAAGCTTAAAGAAGCATGCAAAATGGGGCCAAAGAGAGGTATAATGATAGGTACAACATGGAGGCCCCAAACAAGATTGATCCCTTCTACAATGTTGTAGAGGGACACAAAATAAGCTTAATAACAGTTTATGGCATGCTCTAAAACAGACTTAAAGTAGGCCA
Source organism: Camellia granthamiana (assembly GCA_036172215.1). Classification (NCBI taxonomy): domain Eukaryota; kingdom Viridiplantae; phylum Streptophyta; class Magnoliopsida; order Ericales; family Theaceae; genus Camellia; species Camellia granthamiana. The sequence continues at coordinate 92,442,753 of CM069909.1, forward strand.
AATAAATCATGCAATTTTACGGTAAATATGAAGAATTACAAAGCAAGTGCACGATAGAGAGGCCAAACATGATTGAGCCATTCTTTAATGTTGAAGAGGGGCTCAAAATAGGCCCACTCACAGTTAATATCAGGCTCGAAAATAGATCATTCATAAGCTAAAGAAAGCATGCAAAATATTGGCATAAAAGGTGATATTGAAGGAAGAACATGATAGAGTTACCAAACAAGGTTGAGCCCTTCTTCAATGTTGAAGAGGGGCTCAAAATAGGCCTAAACTTAGTAGGGGTCGGAGCCCAAAACCACAAGAAAATAGGGTAAAGAAATGGTGCAAAAATAAGCTAGAAAAAGGGAAATAGAGACTTACCCTTGAAGACAAGCCTTTGGATGCTTCTTGGCTTGAATTTGTTGCTTCTTAGCCTCTGAAAAAGCTTCCTTTGCTGCTGGAATGGAAGTGGTGATAGTGAGGCTTGGTGTTGATGAAGGAATGGACTTGAAACTTGAAGCTTTTTGGAGGTTTTTGGAGAGGGAGATGGAAGCAAATAGATGTGAGCTCTTGAGAGGAATTTTGCTAACCCTAGAGAAGATGATGGCCAGCCACTTAAATGGACCAAAAGGGGGTGGAAAAGGGGAGGGAAATGCACCCAAACTTTCCCTCCCAAAATATCCCCCCGGAGGCTGAGATATTTTGAGAAACAGTTATACACTTGTAAAGTGCCCAAAAGTAGAAAGCAGGCCGGCCTCCCACTTTTCTTGAAGATGGCCGGCCGGCCACCCCAATGGTCGGCCAGCCACTCCCCATGGCCGGCCGGCCAGGGTCAAAAATGGCAAAGAACAATTAATGGCCGGCCACCATATTTTGGTGTCCTCCCAGGTGTGTAGAACAAGACCCCATGGTTGGAATTTGGCAACTCTGAAACAGGAGGCACAACATTCAACTTGAAAGAGAGGCTCAAAAATGAAAGGAAGAATTACTGGCCGGCCATAAACTTTTAGGGTCCTCCCAGGTGTGTAGAACAAGACCCCATGGTTGGAATTTGGCAACTCTGAAACAGGAGGCACAACATTCAACTTGAAAGAGAGGCTCAAAAATGAAAATCTGAATTACTGGCCGGCCTGCTATTCTTAGGGTCCTCCCAGGTCTCCTCATCACAAATATGTAGTTTTGGTTGGAAGAAAATGGCCCTAGGGTGTTCAACATTAGCCCGGAAGTGAGCAAAACGGGCGCCGGAGGAGCGAAATTGGTTTTCTGAGACAATTTCTGTCCTCCCACCCTCCAGTGATCTTCCTGATGCTAAAACAGAGGTACCTGCCAAAATTGAACAAAAACTGATGCAAAATGAAAGCTCGGGGTCCAAAACACGCAGTTCGGGATCCCGAAAATCAGCCGGTAAGCACCGAAAGTGGTGTTTGGCCACGAAGTGGGTATCCAAGGCCCCAGTGTCCCTCATTATGATAGAACAGAGGTACCTACCAAAAATGAACAAAAAATGATGCAAAATGAAAGCTCGGGGTCCAAAACACGCAGTTCGGGATCCCGAAAATCAGCCGGTAAGCACCGAAAGTGGTGTTTGGCCACGAAGTGGGTATCTGAGACCCCAGTGTCCCTCAAAAGGGAGTAAATGAGATGCGTACCAAAAACTGAAGAAATCGGAGATGGTTGGGCGGTCCCGAACCGAGGCACACGGCTTTACGGCTCCGAAAACCGGGAACCGGGCTCCGAAATGGGCAAAATGGCCTACGGCCACAAAATGTAGCCCGCGGCCACCGAGTGATAGTCTACAGGACCACCCCCTTCCCTCAGGAAAGAAAACAGAGAAAATCGAGTCTGGTTCGCAAACCGAGGCAAGGCACAGAAGAGAGTTCGGAAGTCCGGAGGCAGGGCGCACGGCCGCGACTCTGAGGCTTCTGAACGAGCACAACATGAAACATCACCGAGCGCTCAACCGGTGACGTCTGAGTCTTACGGTCGGTCAAAAATGGGATGTCTACAATGGCGATTTTCTTGCCAGCCTTGTATTTCTCACATTCTTCATCAATAATCCTTTTCAAGGCTACAGATGGGCTTGTACGCTCCACGATCGGTATTTTCAAAGAAGAAGAGGCCATTGAAAGAAAGTATTCGGGAAAGAGAGTGAAGGGAAAGAGAAAGCCAGCAGAAGATGAGAGGGTTTGTGTTTTAGGCAAACAAGTGGATTCAAAGCACGAGATGAAAGGGGTTTTAAACCTTTTATGGCTGAAAATGTACCCAATCGTGGAATTCATTAAAAAAAAAATGTACTAAAGGTACGGATACGAAAAGTTTCCCTTAGTATTGATAGTTATGGAGGGAAACGCATCTCAAATATTGATGTCAGCTTCGAAATAAAATATTTGACTTCGAAGCCAAATTTTGTCACCAAATTCAAATTACAAACGGCTTCGAAAGCAGGAAGCCGACTTCGAAGCACATTCCATGCCTAACGGTGCAAGAATGCTTAGGTATTTGCTTACTTCAAAAGGATTAAAGACCTGTTTTAGGTTTCTTAATGAGAGTGAAGTCCTTCGAAGCAAAATTTGAAATACCTTACGGCTGGAAATTATTTATTCTAAGTTTCAAACCAACAGCTGGTTTGATAGTATACAGAAGAAATTACTTTTTCCAAATAAAACAGTGTAGTACTTAATAGAGGTCTCCATACTTTGGAAAATACAGACTGTTTGTTTGAAACAAAATTGATTTGAAAGTCCTTGATTGTGTTAACTATATGTTGGGGAATTGGATATGATCAAATCAAGTTTCGAAAGGCAAAATTGGTGAATTCGAAGATCTGATTCTAAAAGGAAACTGGCAAAAGCTGTCAATTACACTCCATAAGTTGGAAAAGTTCTAATTGGTTTTCAGTATTTCATTGGGTATGGAGATTCGAAGGATGAAATTGTTGATTTTGAAGCCCTAAGTTTGTTTGACTTTGACAAATAGGGTAAAATCATACCATGCCAAATAAAAAGAAAATATCTTAGCTTCATTAAAACAAAAGCAATTACATCAGAGGCCTTCTTTGGCTACATATTCAAGCTCATAAAAATAAGGAACATAATAAATAACAAGGTCATGAAATTTGCTCCAACTATGATCAATGAACTTCTGTTCTTTCTTTATTCTATCTTCTATCTTCTCCAGGCTAGGCTGCTGAAGTTGATATGCTCTAACTTGATAAAAAAGTTTTTCGGCCTTTATTTCAAATTCCGTCTCTTTCAACCCTTGCTCCATCTCCATGTCTAAGTCATCCCAGTATGCAGAATCCTTATTTTTGAAATCATTATATTCATTGATGAGGTTTTCTGCTTCATACTGGGTATGAATTCGACGGGCTAAGATTTGATCCAGAGATCGAGTGGTGGCCACAGAAATGTGGTGCCAATGGAGAAGCAATGGGAGTTGGTCCAAAAACATTCGGAGCTCTGCTTGGGCAATAGGGTTGAGGATATGATCCCAGGTCATAACATCAGAAGCCCATCGAAAGTTCTTGAGAGGAACATCTTCCTCAAGAACATTGAAAGGCAAGTGAGAAAAGGCCGCAAGCAGAAGTTGGGCTTGCTATCGCTGATGTTTAGTAGGTGGAGATGGAGGATAATAGGAGGGGAGAAACTAGTCCTCAAAGAAAGTAAGTCTCAGTTCCTCCATCCAGTGAGGGTTTTGCGGAAGAGGAGACGTAAGAGCTTCCATCTCGAAAGAAGGAGGAAATTGGGAGTTATTGACAATGTCAAGCCAGTCATAAGAGCAAAGTTTAGCCTTTTGAGCTAAAAATAACAAGCTATACCCTTGGGCCTCCTCTGGCTTCAACGTGGCCTGTACTATCTTCGTAGGCATGGAAGACGTGTACCATACTACGAGCAAGTTGTCTTCTAAACGGCGTCGGCGGTCGATGGGTACATATGGGTAAACCACCGAACTCCGAGCAAAGGGAGAGAAAGTTAGAGGATCAACAAATTCAACAAAATGATGATTGATTCGTTCCCTCAACTTAGACTCCTCAGGTTCTGACCAGCTTCTCCAACCAGAAGTCCTAGAAGAAGAAGAAGCAGCAGCTTCATCCCACGCAGAAGGTTTTGGGTTAGAAGAAGAGCTTCCAATATCCATATTTGCAAAATTTTGGGTTAAAGAATTGTGAATAACAGGTTCGTAGTCCAAAGGTTGATAATTTGCAAAAGCTTCCATGACTTGAATTTAAGAAGGTGGGTAAGGGTAAAGGTGGCTAATCAATGCATGAAGATTCTTTCGAGGATGAACAGCATTATCAAACAACTGTTCATATGCTTGATCGGAGTAAGAAAACGTCTGCTTGGCCATGAGAGCTGAACTAGTCTTTTCGAATACTTAGATAGTGGGAGTGTTCAAGGGTTAAAAGAGAATTTAATGCAAATGTTTCATTGAGGAATGACGGTTGCAGAGCCCATGCACGTTCTAAGACGTGAGTAAAATGCCTTGATCCACTAATATCACCAAGTTTTGGGTATATTAGTGCGGGGGGTAATGTTGGCTACATATTTTGTATAAGCTAATTACAGTTTGACACGTGGCAAGATGAGGGCAATACGGGAAGACAATTCGAGTCTTTAATCATGATATCACACGTGGCAGTTAGCATTGGTTTTTGTAGATCTGCGTAGCACTGGATCAGTAAAGAGATGTAAGGTGACATGGCCTCAACGGTTACTCATATTTAAATTCAAAATTATGAGGGAAGTCTAACTGCAGATATGGCATAGTAGAGCTAATTGTAAGGCAACATGATCAACGATCATGGAGGGATGGTTCGACGGTTAGAACTATATTTCGACGGTTGCCATTGAGAAGTATAAATAGCAGAGAAGGCCCTAGAAAGTGCCCACAGACTCAGATCCAAAAAATCAGTTTTATTCTACTTTATTTCCTTTCCAATTTTTTCATTTCTTGTTCTTTACATTTTTGTACTTCAGTTCCTGCACTGCATTTCGTTCATAGGAGTAGTTTCAAGTAGTTTGTTGCTGTAAACCTCTACGAGGCTGATTTGGATCTTTGTAAGTCTTTCATTTTACTTAATGAAACGCTACATTTGTTCTTCATTTAATCATTGTTTGCTTAATTCTCCTAAACAAAGCCACCAGTAAAAGTCCTCTTTATTGAGGCCGAAAGAACTAAAACATAATCGTCTGATAATTGGTTGGCAATTAATATTCTGTAAGGACTGATTGATCCTTACTGGCACGCTCATAATTACAATAATAACCTTCGAAAGCCAAAAAAGCCAACAACTGCATATGCCACGTCATTAGAATTCTCAAATACGTGGGACCCACATTAACTTAAAGGGCCCACAATCTCATGACAGTGGTGACACGAGCAGCAGCGAGAGGAAAAAATGCCAGCACAACAGCGCTTTCTTCTACGCGATTAACAACCAAGGGTTTCGGTAGTTTGACGTACGACCACGCTCGTACAAGTATGATTAGTGAAAAATGGAAAATGCTTTGGACCAAACAAATTATTAAATTTTTTATTAAATCTTTTATATGGGTGGGAGATTTATACACATGTGATTTGTGTGGGTCCCATATTCATGTGAAAGATTTCGTAAAAAATTTAATAATTTGTTTGGAATCCCTAACATAACTCATGAAAAATATATAATATTAATTATTTATGTTAGGTGATTGAAAAATACAAAGACATAAGAATATTTGGTGTGGTTTATTTTGGTCTAGTTATAAATTTTAACTTTGGAAAAATTATTTTGAACTATTTAATTAAAGAGTCCAACTTGTCTCATATTGAGATCAAGACTGGACCCATCCAGTCCGGCCCATGGGTTCATTTTTGGACTCTGTTTCGATAATTCAAATCATTCAATATATAGAACTCGTTGAGTACATACTCCCGTAAAAAATTATGTTGATCAAATATTGATAGCTATTTAATTGGATCAGAATTTTGTCAACCGTTTATTTTTTACCATTCATTTTTTTAATACAAATATGATCCGATCAAATAGTTATCGATATCCAATTAACGTGATTTTTAATAAGAATATAGTACTTGACAAGTTATACACATTAACGGTTCGAATTATCGAAAATGAAGTCCAAAAATAGTCCTATGGGACGGACTGAACAGGTCCAGTCTTGATCTCAACTTGAGACAAGCTGAACCTTTGATTTATTTTAAACTGTTTTTAATTATGGCAACTTATTTTAATTCAAAACGATTATCCTTAGATTTTTTTTTTCAACAAATAAAAAAAGATCCAAATGACTCAAAATTATTATTATTATTTTTTTATGAGAAATGTGAACCAGTAATAAATAATAAAAAAAATAAAAGTTAATTTAAAAAGTTATATTACAGTTTACTTATCAAATACTATTCATCAATTTAATTTATATTTCAATAGGTGCATTAAACAGATTAATAACTTTTAATTAAAACTATAATTTATAAATTGTTAAGTTATAATCTACTATCTGTTTTAATAGTTGCACTAAACACTCCCAATGAATAATAATTGATGAGAGAGTACGGCACATGATATTTCGAGACTATTGTATAATGGAAAATGATATACAAGTTAATTTTCTAGACCAATAATATATAAGTGATATGATTTATTGATAATTAAAAGAATATTAAAAAAAATATATCATTACCTTAAATATTTAATTAATCACTATATTATTAAACTTAAAATTTTAATTTAATTTTTAGACTTGTAAAACATGTGTTCCACAATTTTCCAACAACCAACCGTTTGGGAAGTGGGTTGGCTTTTTGACTTTTTGACTTTTTTGGCTATTTTAGCCTGCGGCTAAAAAGCCTGGTTTGGGAAGGACTTTTGGGTTTTTTTGGCTTTTTGGCTTTTTGGTGAGGTGTCTTCCTGTCAAATTACCAAATTGCCCTTTTTGCCTTTTTTTTTTTTAATTTTTTTTAATTTTGGGTTTGGATTTGGTATATTTTGCTCTTTTTTTTTTTTTTTTGGGGGGGGTTTGGATTTGGCATATTTTGGTTTTTTTTTTAATTTTTTTTTTATGTTGGGTTTCAATTTGGCGTATTTTGCTTAAATTTTTTTTTTTTTTTGGATATGGATATGGCATTTTTTGCTTAATTTTTAATTTTTATTTTTTATGTTGGGTTTCGATCTGACGAATTTTGCTTAAATTTTTTAATTTTTTTTTAATTTTGGATTTGAATTTGGCATATTTTGTTTTAATTTTTTTTTTCTTTTAATTTTTCGTATTTTGCTTATCTTTTTTTTTCTATTTCTTTTTTTTTTTATTTTAGGTTTGGATTTTTCGTATTTTGCTTTTTTTTTTGTCTATTACTTTTTTTTTTTAATTTTGGGTTTGGATTTGGCGTATTTTACTTAAATTTTTCAATTTTTTTTAAAATTTTATGTTTTTGTCTTTTTTTGTTTTTTGTTTTATATTAATTGGTCCTTGTTCTTTATTTTTATTGATATACAATAACTTTTTTTTTTATTTATGTGCTTCATTTATTTATAAATAACGTCGCGAATGGTAATTTCTGAATTTAATGATAACATTTCCCATAAATTTGAAAAATTCGAAAAAAAGAAATGGAACAGACCATAAACAAAATCATGAAATTCAATTTGAAAAAAAGAAAAAATCATGACTAAAAAATGATAACATTTCCCATAAATCAAAGAGAAGATCCGAATTTCCAGTCCATAAACAGGGCAAATCCGAATGGTTTCAAAATAAAGAATGACAACATTTCCCATAAATCGACATATACGGGAGTGAAGAATGAAATAGGTCGACCCAATAAATGGAACAGATCACGGATGGAGGGTAATTTCGGAGATCAATTTTAGTATAAATAAACAAAACACATGTGTTGAACCAGTTTTTTTTTGTAAGATCTAAACAATATAGTTCGGTTATCTCAAATGCCAAACAAAAAAATAACATCCACAGTCCGAAATTTCCGTTTGTACTCAAACACAGCAGATCGGGATTGAAGGAGATAAAAACAACCGAAAACGAAAACAAAAAAAAAAAAAACTGTGTACTTGAGGATTGGTAGTGCCGACGGTAGTCTCTGATTTTCGCCCTCTTTCTTCGAAACATAAAGCCCTAGGTGAGGAAAAGAACTTGTCTTGGTTTCATGTTGCTCTACCTATTGGGAAGGGGGTAGTTTGGTAATTTAGACAGACCCTCAACAACACCACAGGCACGTGCCTTCTTTTTGGACGTTTGTGGCTACTTTAGCCTCTTTTGGACGTTTGTGGCTAATTTAGCCCAAACTTGTCTTGCCAAACACAGGCCAACTGATGTTTCTCTCTCTCTCTCTCTCTCTCTCTCTATCTCTCTATAAAAGTCATGGGCCAGTTGTCAGGTTAGGGTTTTTGTACCCTTTGGAGGACAGAGTTTCAACGCATAATAATCACTTGAAATTCCCCCAGATAAGGTGTGAACAGAACAGAACAGAACCAGGACATGGTATGGAAGCTTCCCTTTCCGTGCTTTCAATTTGATTCCTACTTCTTATATTGGCATCTAGATTAGTATTTTAATAATATAGTTCATAGATTTGATTAAGTGGGTTGACTTTGTTTCATGATTTCATAGATTTGTGGCCTTTGAATTCTTACGTTTAGCCTTTTGGTTGTTGCCGATCATAAACTGGAGTTTTATATCCAGTTTTTTTATGGTCTTTTTCTTAGATTTTGATTTGAAAAATAAGAGTCGGAACATCCCTAGTAATTGGCATTTCAAAAACAACAAAAAGGATTTTTTTTTCTCAATGAATTTAGTTTAAGTTTGATTTCGAAATAGGATCAGAGTTGTTTGATGAAAATGTTATCTTTTGTGGCTTTGGGTTAAAAAAGATGCTAAATTTTTCGAGTTTTGTAGGTTTGTTGATGGTTTGTGAGTAGATTTTGATACCAAACACAAGTATTAGAGCTACAGAACTGTTGTTGATTCCCGAGGAAGTTGGTGAAAATGGAAGACCAAGTAATTTTTGGTTGTGGGTCTTATGTGAATTCATCTAGTGAAGTGAAATTAGAAGAAGATAAAGAAGATTTCCGGAGCTGTTGCGAACATGAAGACGAATTGAAGGAAAGGGAAGAAACCGCAAAAGAAGGTTCAAAGAACAATCTTGATGATGTTTCGGTGAATATGTTCTTCAAGGGTGTATCAATAGCAGAGGCTGGAGATTGCGGTGCTGGGCTCTCTGGGATTGGTGTAGTTATAGAAAGATCAGCTAATTTTCCTTCTATTCAAGTGCAGAAAAAGCTTGATTTTTTTGTGGATGAGTCTGTGGCGGGCTATTTAGCTTTGATGGATGGTCTGTTGGAGGCTGCGCAAAATAAGATTATGCGGGTATTTGCTTTTACTGACTCGGAGATTTTATATGATCAGGTGAGAGATTCATTTTTATACAAAAAACATATAAGTTCCTTACCTTACATTCTCTGTTTTGAATTTGGATGATGGCATTTAATTTGGTTGCTAAAGTAGTTTGTTTATGATCAAAGTGTCCTCTAGTTTTAAATTAAGTTATTGAAATTCTATTTTGCTGCCCACTAACCCAAGGTTTCTGGACAAATAATAAATTCATCCACCTCACAAAATTGTGGACTTCACCAAAATTTTATCACCCACCTATAAACACCCTCCCTCACCTGATTACCACCCTCTCCTTTCCCTTTTTGTCTTCTTTTGCCCTCTCTGCCAACAACCATTGATCACCGCCAACGTTGATGACTGCCTCTCCCTCACCACTAATAACCACCACTTCTCTCCCACCTCCCTTACCAATTGTCACCACTCCTCCCCCTTTCCTATCTCCCAATACAATGGTGTGAGTTAGTAAGAGCATCATAACGCATTCCGTAATACATATTTACTAATATAATATAAAAAGAGTATTTACTAATCAAATAACTCTTAACAATATGGGAAGAGATACGGGGCAGTGGTAGCCGGTGGGATGTGATGGTTTCGCAACAATTAAATGATCAGCTACAGTTAGTGGGGGTGGCAGTGGGGAAGGGGAGGGGGAGGGGGGAGAAACGATGATGATGAGGTGTTTGTTGTTTGTTGATTGTGTTGGTAGTAGTGGAGAAAATGACCGTAGTGAGGGGGGGTTGTTTGGTTGCAGGTTTATTGTGATGTTTGGTTATCAAAATAGAGATTATTGCATTAGATTAATGGTGTTTGGTTTAAAAAATAAGAACAAATGGGAAAAAATGTGTCGGTTAATTGTAGGGGTAACTTAGTAAAAGACCACCTTGCAGTAACGACATTTGGGTGACAAGACTAACAAGGGAGGTCAGTATCATTTCAGAAATGTCAGGGGAAGTCCTTGGAGATCAAAAACCTCATGAGAGGTCAGAAAAGTTCACACAAAAACCTTGCATGAATTTAACAATGAAGTTTAAGTTTTTTAGCTATAATTCATGTCTCCTGTTCTTTTCTCTGCATGAAAATTATCTCCAAATGCCAACATATATTATTTCATACTTTTCAAAGTGATATATGGCTTTTGACAGATTATTAATGTGGAGAAACTTGAGAATCCACTTCTTCTAGCATTGAGGCAAAGGATCCTAGAACATGCCGAAGATCTGGATACATTTATTCTTAAATTGGTACCCTGTACTGACCTAGAAAGGCCATTACACTTGGCCCAAGTGGCAATTGGGATTGTCTCTTTTCCTGCTGAAGGAGATGAAGCATATGAAAACTGTTCCATTTGTTCTGAGGAGAAGCCAGCAAAGATGATGATCACAATGAAATGTTCCCACAAGTTTTGCTCCCATTGTATGAAAACCTATGTCAATGAGAAAGTACAGTCCGCTCAAGTACCCATTAGATGTCCTCAGTTGAGATGCAAATATTATATCTCCGCCACTGAATGCAGATCTTTTCTTCCTGTTGTCTCTTATGAAATGTTGGAGAGAGCACTTGCAGATGCAAATGTTCTCAACTCGGACAAAATTTATTGCCCCTTTCCAAATTGTTCGGTTCTTTTTTATCCTCATGAATGCTTATCAGCAAGGGCAAGCTCATCAAGTCAGTCAGAAAACAGTTGTGTGGAGTGCCCAGTCTGTCACAGATTTATCTGTGTTGAATGTGGGGTCTCTTGGCATTCTTCGTTGAGCTGTGAAGGGTATCGAAACCTCCCTTTGGAGGAGAGGGATGCTGGTGACATTACACTCCATCGTCTAGCACAAAATAAAAGGTGGAGGCGCTGCCAACAGTGCTGGCGAATGATTGAGCTAACACATGGTTGCTGCCACATGACATGCCGGTAAGATCACTTTCTTTAGAAATATGGATGTATGTGTTGTGTTTGTTTGTTTGTTTTTTCAATTACAGAAAACAAAAGTATTTGTGATATCATTCTAAATATTTTATTATAGTTGGAACTGAGTTTAAATAGATTTATTTTTTAATTTTTTTGTTCTCTTCCATGCATGTGTGCACGTTTAAGAGAAGTTCTTAGCTTGTCTTGAAAGTGAAATTTAGTGCTACTACAATACCCTGTTGTAAATGCACATCTTTAGAACAACGATGGAAAGAATGGTGTTACGATTACAGTGGACACTAATGAAATTTTTTGTAATGATCATTGTTTTACTATATTTTGGTTGAACACAGTTCCTTGTTAGGTAATTTATGTATATATATGTATGTATAAATAATCTAATTTTCTTAACTTCACTTAATGCGAGGCTTTATTATTGTGTTTCAAGTCAACTCCACAAAGTAGTATACTGGTTGATGCCATTTTGTAATGTTTGTTCACACATAATGATATAGAAAGGGTCACGAATACTATGACAAGTTTGGAAGTATCGAGCAGAAAAAGAAAAGGGGGAATAGCAATCTGTTTATTGGGAGAGTGCTTATCCACATCCCTCTATATAGTATATTGGCATATGCAAGGGCAATGTCAAATTAAATCTTCTAATTCTTTTATGCATCCAAAATGCAATTAATGTCACATAACAGCAGCCCAGAGAATGAGATTACTTTTATTAATGTTAGTATTTAGGCTGATTTCTACTTTTTCTTATCATAACATTCCCAGTTAAAGAACATACTTGTGTATCTAAACAATGAAGGAACTCTAGCTCACCATGTTTCTCTGTTCTTTAGCATTTTCACTTCTCTGTCTAGATTTTCAGTTTAGCATTTTCCTCCTCCCTCCCTTCCTCTCTCTATATCTATTAATTTATATATACATATACAGTTGCTAGTTTTATTTTCTACTAAGACATTTTGACTTGAATTCTTTGGAGTGAATTTTTAGTATTTTCAGTATCCATAATTAAAAAGGAAAGTAGAATATCATTTGATTTTTTTTTTTTTTGGGTTCACAGTTCCAAGAAAGACGGACAAAAAAGTGGTTGTTGTTCCTTTGTCTAATAGCATAGCATACAAATACATAAATATAAGAGACTGTAAAGAATAAGAATATGGGGCAGTTAATAAATGATAGATTGCTACAACTCATTAAAGAATATCGATCACATTTTCCCGTGTTCAGCAATTTTCCCGACACCCTGAATCGTTCCTCGTTTCTTTTCTTTTTTTGCTTTTCTTTTTTTTTTTTTAAATATTGTTTTTGGGGTTGGGTTTTGATCGAGGCAAATATCGACAATAGCTTTGTGCAATGTTCTTAAATGAAGATTTGCTTACCTGATTTGCCTCTGCAGGTGTGGGCACGAGTTCTGTTACTCGTGTGGTGCCGGTTACAGGGATGGTGAACAGACATGTCAGTGTGCATTCTGGGATGAAGAGAACTCTGAGGACTCAGTCACTCACCCTACCCAAGAATCCGAACAGTGGGCATGGGATACCTATGATTCATTCCCTGTGATTATGGATTCTTACTCAGATCAAGAGAGATCACAGCTGGCACTAATCCAGAGTTTCCTTTCGGGGGGATTCAGTTTGAGTGATCATCAGATTCATCACCCTCACCAATCCCCGCCTCGCTGTACAGACTCTTATGTTGATACCATGAAGGATCTCCATCAACTTCCTTGGCTCGAAAGGTTTGTCTCCGTTATAAGTGATAGCTACTATGAGGATTACATTCAATGAAGCAAATATAATACTGAATATTCCAGAAATTGGAAATAAGCCTCTTAGCACCACCCAAAAAACAAAAAACTTGAGAGGAGGTAGAGTCTCTAACTCTTTCACTCCATTTTCATTTCTAACTCTTTCAATCAATAAGACGTGTGCCCCTGAATTTCCTTGCATAAGAGTAAGGAATTGTTGTATGATAGAAAAAGAGGAAAGGAGAAAAATGAGAAACATATACCTGACAACTGATTAAAAATCAATGAAAGAAGCATGTTCATCTCTCTCTCTCTCTCTCTCTCTCTCTCTCTCTCTCTCTCTCTTTATATATATATATATATCTTGTTTTGTGTGTATATGTGTGCGTTTATATGTATTAAAGGCTGGATGGTTTGTTAATAAGTACATCTGACATTGATTAATAAACTTCAAAATAATTAAACATTTTTCATAAAACTAAGGGTATGTGAGTAATATACAACCTTTCAATATAATAATGTTAATCAGTATTCCAAAGCCATTTGTTAGCCGTTGTTAATTACTGTATAAGCACTGCTCAGTAGCGAAGAAACCCTATAAGCCTTTATCCAGGGCTTCATTTAGCATTGGCTTTTTGGACTAAATTAGTAGGCAAAATAAGATAAAAAATTAATAAGGCAAAATATCACATTCAAATTATAATTATTTTATTTTTTCTTTTATAAAGGTCAATCCAAATGAATTTTTTAATCGGAGCTAAAATAGTAAAAAAAAACAACTAAAAAAAGCACATGCCAAATGGCAGCCAAGGACAAAGTCTACTAGGGATACAATTGAATGTTCTCAATGATTATATGGATGCAGAGATAGTACAGAGACAATCAACAAGTTCTAAAACTTCCAAACTCAGCCAACTATTATGCCTCGTTATGAAAATGCTATTTGAGATATCTTTTTATCATATTCTTACACACAAAAAAGGACCAAAAAAATCGTTGACTATACCAACCATATCAACGTCCGACAAGAGAGGGTCAACAAAATTTCAAAAAGCAGAGCCCTATTATCTACATTAACTGATCAAAAATTGCTTATAAAAACATTTCAACTAGATATGTCATTTGAGCCATAGCTAATTGCCTGCAGATTCGAAAGAGACATATTTGTCATCCATCTACGAGCGCCGTCCGATTCTCCCAAGATATTATAGGCGTAGGAAGGCCACCTTACATCCATGGAGCACGAACTTGTCACCCCCATCCTCATCATCTTCTGCATTCTCTCAAGAACTACAAGACTTGAAAATGTGGAAAAACTGTTCCCAACAAAAACATCAGCCCTCAAGCAAACTTCATAATCAATCGCTGATCAAAGGAGATAAGGGTACCTCTTGTAAATGCCTACCACTCCCAGTTTCTTCTTCTCAAAGGGAGCCAATCCATTCTTCCAACCATTCAAGATAGAGTCATCTTCAAGAAGACTATCAGCCACAGCAAGATAAACCACCATCGGGGTTTTCAGGCCCTCAATATTCCCAACTCTCCGGGTAATTTCCTCCTTTCTGCTACAGATTTCGCTAATGTTCAATCTTTGCTCAAGCTTCTTACAGTGAATAATCCAGTCCTTCTCCATCCGCATGTGAACAGCTACATAATAAGGCACTCGCTCTGAAACAATTTCTGTTCCTTTCTGTCTAATGATGGAGACAACTTTATCCGCTTCTTTGGATATCTTATCCACCAAAACCAAGCACTCGAAGACCTGGGCATAATCTTTAATAGGCCAGTTATCATTCCACAGAAACGGGTTTTTTTTCCAACAATCCGAATTATCTCATACTTGTCATATGGATCCTTGCTAAACTGTCTCAATTGCTCCAAATCTCTCAACCGTCCACTTCCTTCCACTACCCTTTTGAAGCTCAAGAACATCAGTGTGATTTGAAAGATCTGAATATCGGCCTAATTGGACAAACCCCTTGCAATTCCAGTTAAACCATTCAAATTGAAAGACATTGCCAAAGGAAATAGGTTGTAAGAGATCAATTTCTTTGTAAAACAATGAAGCACTTAAGCTTGGCATCAGAAGGGTTCGATTCAGCATTCTTGCGGTTAGGCAAGCTCTTGCAAAGGCAATCTTCTGATAAATCAATAAAACAATGAAGCACTTAAATTAATGTTTTGGAACTAATAAAAGATCCTTTTTGCTTAATATATAGCATAGATATTGATAAATCAGTCAATCCTACATAAAATAGGGTTCAATATGATGCAATGAAATTTTTTAAAATTAAATGAACTCAATGAATATGAGGCATGGTATTTCTATGTTAGGATTTTAAAAATCATCATCCTCTGCACCACATTTTTGTTAATGAAATTTGAGATTTTGGTGGATATATTTTATATATTTTGAATGATAAACGTTTGGACAGATGATTAACTTAAAATGAAGATAGTTAAAAAGCATTTGAAGAACAAATTTTGTGAAGTAGTAATGTATGGAGGATCAATCAATTAACCAAAGTAAATTGAACAATGATTTAAAAGAAAAGGCATGAATGTAGGTTATGATACATTATATATAATCAACATCAAACATATACATACGTACAAAATGTATACATTTACACATGAAAATATATTAACATCACATAGATATATTATTATTTATAAATATATTAAATATAGATGCATACATATGTTCAACATTACATTTAGATACTGAAGATAAAAGGCTTAAAGAGAGTATGAGAAGAGATATTCAAACATTCATTTAAATGCAAATATATCAATTCCCAATAATAAAAAAGAGACAATTATATGAATAAGTATAAAAGCAACCTCTTCTAAAATTCATATTGCATTAGATTGTTCGATTGTATATGATTTTGCCTTCTTCTAAAATACTTCTCATGTTGAATATATATTATTTAGGCTTTTCAAAATTTTATGATTTTTAATTTTACTTTATGTTTTTTATTGGCATTATTTGAAAAGGTTAAGAGGGATACAAATATATGACATATGTTAATGATTTTCCATGTTAGTCGGACATTGAATTTTAAAATTTAAATTTGAAGTATAATTATATGTATTTTTTAGATGAGTTAACCAATAGAAAATTTTTTAATTACTATTTAAAAATACAAAAATTCTAAAAATTCATGTTGAAAACTTAACTCTCTCAAAACTTCTCATTAGAAACCCATTTTCTTTAATATATACAAGCCTTTTCCCTCCGCTCTCTCTCTCATCACTGTCAGTGTTCCTCACAAGGAATGGGACAGAATATTTGATTGCAATCAGAATATTTTAGGAATGTTTTAGCAAAATTTTAGGAAGATTTAATTTTGATTTTCTTAATTGTTGCTGAGATGATTTTGATTTTCTTTCTTTCGGGTATATCAACCTCGCTCTGTGTTACATTCGAACCCTACATTTTCTCTGTCAGACACCAAATCTTTCTTCAATCTCTCTCGATCCAGCCTACATTACTCGCAATACAATGCAAGATTTCATCGGCTCAGTTTGCCGATCTCTGGTTTTCAAGCCCTCCGACGCTGGAGGTGTCTTCGGAGGCTTCGTTGAGAAGATCGGCTCCATCATTCGCAAACCGGGAATCGGACTCTTCTCGAAGCCTCCAGTCCCTGCACTTCCACCGATTGCCAAGTCTGATGCGATCAACGTCAAGAAAGACGACGCATTTGGAAGGGTTTATATGGGACTCAAGGAGAAAAGGTAGATTTTAGAATGTGGTGAATGTGATGGTGGGTGATGATAGTAACAATTTCTTACATTGTTTTTTAGGCATTTCAAGAAGAAAATGCAGCAGCAGAGCAAGAAAGACGAGACAAAGTGGAAACCTTTGGTGAGGAATAGGGCATTGAAGCCATCTTCTCTGCAGCTATGTATGCAAATGAATGAGCCTGATTCGAATTTTGGGTCGAAGATTTGGGACCCGGTTGGCTCGGATAATACGGGTTCGGTTAATATTTGGGATTATTCGGATTCAGAGGCTGCTCCTGCTTCATCTTGGTCTACACTGCCTAACAGGTAGTTTTTGTACCCTTTGAATTTGATTTATCTGGTATTGTTTGCTTGATAGGGTCCATTTTCGAAGAATTTTCGTTTAGTTAAGTTTTTAGAACTTGTTTTTTGAATTTCTTTTTGAAAAAAACAAACACAAAAAAAATATTTTTTTAAATTTTAAACATTATTTCAGCTTCAAAAAAAGAGAAATCATATGAAAATAATACTAAGTGATTTAATTTTTTTTTTCACCAAACATATTTTGAAAATTCAACCAAACGAATGTTTTGGGACAATTGGTGACTGAATATGATACAATGGTAGCAGATTTTTGGTGCAAGGAAATCTCGAGTTCAAGTCTTGTCACCACATTTATTAGGTCTATCTCAATGTATATGTATCTTGTTTTTCAATTTGTTTGTCTCTCCCACGTGCAAAACAGGGCTGCATGTAAAGAAGAGTGTTAGCATGATATACATTGTTGGGCTTATTACTGTCATTGTACACTCTATACTGTCTATCTTCGTGCATCTTGTTTCTCGGTCTGTTTGTCTCTCTACGTGACGGTGTTACACCTAAGGGGTGAGTGTTAGCTTGATATACATTATTAGACCTGTTGTTGGACACATTTTTTAAACAACTTAAGTTTTTCGGACAATCAATTAAGTCTTTTGGGCAATTGGTGACTTTAATACATGTATCTACATTTTATCTAGAACAAGAAGAACTATGCATGAATTTGGTATTTGTCACTCTGTGGTTTCAGGTCATTGTTGTGTAGACCTTTGCCAGTGGACATTGGGAGGTGTACTTGTGTGATAGTGAAAGAAGCATTGCCAGAAGGACTAGATGGGGGGAATCTCACCTCATTATATACCAATGTAAGGTCTTTTCTACCCCTCATATGGTGATTTTATTGGATTTCTTGATATGCTTTTAAAGGATTATCATTACTCTTACAAAGTTGTCTTATTTTTCTATTCTGTTTTTGTTTGACTAGTAACTAAGCTGATTTTTTCTTCATAAATTGATAAATATGGTTCACTGTCTTTATTTTAGTTTTCAATTATTTTCCATCTTCATTAACACAAATTAGGCAGTAAAACATAAGCCCCAATTCTGTAATCACAACCGTAGGTTAAACAAATGGGTTTATATAAGGCCAAGGGGTCGCTTGGGTAGTCTGAAAAATGGATCAGGTCATGTTCATTTCCGCTAATTAGATTTTATTTTTTTCTTTTTATTTAGAAAACCACCGCATTTTTTGATTGATTTTGACCCTGTTTTGGGCACTTCTTCGAACAATTTGGCATATTGTTGAAATGCATTTATATGCACTTAAAAAGTTTTAAAACCAATTAAGTTGTGGTCCCCAGAACCAATTTTGCCTATTCCCAAACTGGCCCTAAGTTTTCTTACTTTGTTCTTGTGTTGCTTTTTTTTGGAATTGGTTTTTAATATTTTTGTCACGCCCCAAACCCGCCCCGAAAAGTTTGGTGACGAGACCGGCCAGTAATCCTAGATTACCACAGGCCTTACTGTACAAAACATAAATAAACGGGGCTCGCGGAAGCGAAAATAGAAAACTACAATCCAAGAGCTGTGCATTTATATGAACATACATTTACATGCCAAAATGAGTTAATTACCCACTACTGTACATTACATACATGTGATCATCAAACATATACAACACATCTCATTCAGTTACAACTGTTCAACAAAACAAAACAGGAACTCTCAACGGCCTTCCAGGCCTAGCCTCAACTCGGAGGCTCACAAAACTGGTAGGCTTCAAAACGGCGGCTCGGTCAAGACTCCGCCTAAGCTTGACTCCCCGGAAGATCACCTATAATACATAAATATAAACAATGAGCTAAAGCTCAGCAAATAACATTTAAGTAAAGGGGTTAGTGAACGAAGTCCAACATTTCATATATATACAGTCATAAACAGTCAACAGTCATTAATGGCATAATCCACAGAACATTTCATAATCTTTTCATAAACCTTTCATAACATGTGTCGACTAACGACTAGAGTAACCGGTCCGTACACCGATTAAACACATACCAACTAGAGTAACCGGTCCGTACACCGATTAAACACATACCGAGATCTCGTAAACTTTACCGTGGACGCCATAATAGATTCGCAAATAGAACATTCGTTCACAGAAAACATTATCATTCAAAACATATCATATCATATAACTTTTGGAACATACTTTCATAAGAACATATCATTTACAGAAATGTTACTTACAAAGGGTTTCCACAACCGGTAGCACGGTCTTCTCAATCTGACCTGCAAACATCAACAGTATAATGCATTTCTTAACATATATCATTATCATTTCACATAATTCATACCATTACATTCTTCCTTTCCTTCATTTCATGTTCATATGATGCCAAATGATGCAATTAACACGTGAAAATCATGTAGAATAACTTCTCAAACTTTCTGAAAATAAGCCCTTCCGCTCGAGCGCAACTTTGGCCGCTCGAGCGGCCAATACATTTTCCCCAAAACTGCTGAGAGGTGGATTTCTCCGCTCGAGCGCACCCTGCGAAATTCTGAAATTCTGAACTGTTCAAGCTTCAATCTTTCCCTTTAACAAATATAACCTCAAGATGATGATAACCATGCTCCAAAACACTTGAAAACTCTCTTGAATTAAACATTATAACTTCAATTCAAAACCCATTTGAATCATTAGCAAGATCAAACCCATGAATTAAGTTGGAAAAGCCATGAACATACACATTAAACTTCATTTCTAAACTTCCATGGAGGTCACCCTCAAAACATGCTAAATAACATGATTCAAACTATTTTAAGACCATGATCTTGTGTTCAACATGCTAGATACCATAAATCAACTATCAATTCCATGAAATTCTTACCTTAAGCTCTTAGATGGAGAAGGATTGTTTGATTTCCCCTTTTCCTCTTGCTTTCTCTTCTTCTTCCTTGGTCTCTCTCTCTCTCTCTCTCTCTCTCTCTCTCTCACGATCTCTCTCTTTTCTCTCTTTCTCTAGATTTTTCTTTTTCTCCTTTGAGTCAAATGAAGTCAAGCATCCTTATCTATATCCATATATATCAAATAAGAGCAATTAAACCAAAACACTTGAGCCAAACGGGTCTTAACGATTCAGACAGAAATCAGTCTTCAATTTATCGTTTCAGATGGTTCTAAAAATTCCCAGTATCGCATAGGTATATTCAATTTCGTTTTCTGAACCCATTACGGTCATCAATTTCAGTCCCGAAGTTGTCAGTCCAACAGATATTTTTCCAAGTCAATCAGATATTCTTCAATTAAATATCATAAATACATATTTAATTACAGAAAATGACGTCATACAGTTCCGGGTCATTACACTCTCCCCACCTTAAGAAGTTTGGTCCTCCAAACTTTACTCATCCTGGCAAAAGTCAATTCAGAAGTCCCAGTCTCATTGTTATTCATTCTGTAGCCGTTCCGTAGTTCATTCAGTAGTTCACAAAGCGTCGTCATTCAAAGGAAATATTCGACGTTCCGTTCTATTATTCAACATCATAAAGTAGTTCTAAGATCCGTCTCATAGCAGTAAAGGCAATAGCATATCAGTCAATCACATAGTGAACATAGCTTGTACATAAGGCTGAAGTCAACTAACAAATTCCATCACGTTCAATGCAAAGGTAATAACATAACATAATAATCCATAGCAAAGGGAATGTCCACAATTCAATTTGTCAGTTCTTTAACAATAAAGTCAAATGTTGTAGAAGTCATGCATATCAGTTCAATCAAAAGTCTAGGATACATTCGGTTTCTGAAATCATAGTTCAAGTTACCAATCATAATAACCCATAGTCAATTGGTCTAGTTCATGTTCAGTTCGAAGGTCCTTACACAATTATTAGCAAAGGTAATAGCATAGGTAAATTTGTTTCATCATAGTCACAGTCAATTGTTCTAGCATCATGTAAACATTCCCATGTTCAATACTTTCCTTGCATAGGTAACATTACTGCCATCATAATAGGTAGCAAAATCATACCTGTAATCGTTTTTCCCGTATTCTGTGTCTTTTCTGAGAGATCTTGCCTTATAGTATTCCCCTCGGAAGTGGATGTTGCGGTTGTCTTCGGTGTCATTGGTGAATTAACTCCACTAGTAACAGTTCTCACATTCTTCCGATGAGTTCGTGGACAAGTTTTGGCCCAATGTCCCTTCTTTCCACATTTGAAACAAGCTCCAGATACGCGACGACAAATGCCCCAGTGCTGCTTTTTACATTCTCTACAGATAGGTTTTCTACCACTTCCACTAATTGTTTCTATTTTCTGTTTCTTCACATTAACATATTTGTCCACCAACTCAGTTAAAGCTTCTACCTTTCTTTCCAACCGATCTATTCTGGCATTGGCAGATTCAGTCTTATCTACACTCCGTGCATTGGTGTCTTCCATTGGTCTAGAAAACCCATAGCATATACAACATTTCATTTTCAACATAGTCATTTTCTTTTCTGTCTCATCATTTCCAGTTCTTGTATCTCATCTTCATTATTCTCATCTCTTTATTTACAGTTTTCATTTCCATATTCATAAAACGCACACACACATGCACATGTTTATGCCATGCTCTATTTCTTTTCTAATGCACCCTACAGCTCTTATGGACACGTGTGTGGGTAAATAACTCGTGCGCTCTGATACCACTCTGTCACGCCCCAAACCCGCCCCGAAAATTTTGGTGACGAGACCGGCCAGTAATCCTAGATTACCACAGGCCTTACTGTACAAAACATAAATAAACGGGGCTCGCGGAAGCGAAAATAGAAAACTACAATCCAAGAGCTGTGCATTTATATGAACATACATTTACATGCCAAAATGAGTTAATTACCCACTACTGTACATTACATACATGTGATCATCAAACATATACAACACATCTCATTCAGTTACAACT
This sequence comes from Camellia granthamiana, assembly GCA_036172215.1. Lineage (NCBI taxonomy): Eukaryota > Viridiplantae > Streptophyta > Magnoliopsida > Ericales > Theaceae > Camellia > Camellia granthamiana. The sequence continues at coordinate 92,464,814 of CM069909.1, forward strand.
GTTCAACAAAACAAAACAGGAACTCTCAACGGCCTTCCAGGCCTAGCCTCAACTCGGAGGCTCACAAAACTGGTAGGCTTCAAAACAGCGGCTCGGTCAAGACTCCGCCTAAGCTTGACTCCCCGGAAGATCACCTATAATACATAAATACAAACAATGAGCTAAAGCTCAGCAAGTAACATTTAAGTAAAGGGGTTAGTGAACGAAGTCCAACATTTCATATATATACAGTCATAAACAGTCAACAGTCATTAATGGCATAATCCACAGAACATTTCATAATCTTTTCATAAACCTTTCATAACATGTGTCGACTAACGACTAGAGTAACCGGTCCGTACACCGATTAAACACATACCAACTAGAGTAACCGGTCCGTACACCGATTAAACACATACCGAGATCTCGTAAACTTTACCGTGGACGCCATAATAGATTCGCAAATAGAACATTCGTTCACAGAAAACATTATCATTCAAAACATATCATATCATATAACTTTTGGAACATACTTTCATAAGAACATATCATTTACAGAAATGTTACTTACAAAGGGTTTCCACAACCGGTAGCACGGTCTTCTCAATCTGACCTGCAAACATCAACAGTATAATGCATTTCTTAACATATATCATTATCATTTCACATAATTCATACCATTACATTCTTCCTTTCCTTCATTTCATGTTCATATGATGCCAAATGATGCAATTAACACGTGAAAATCATGTAGAATAACTTCTCAAACTTTTCTGAAAATAAGCCCTTCCGCTCGAGCGCAACTTTGGCCGCTCGAGCGGCCAGTACATTTTCCCCAAAACTGCTGAGAGGTGGATTTCTCCGCTTGAGCGGGCTCCCCTCCGCTCGAGCGCACCCTGCGAAATTCTAAAATTCTGAACTGTTCAAGCTTCAATCTTTCCCTTTAACAAATATAACCTCAAGATGATGATAACCATGCTCCAAAACACTTGAAAACTCTCTTGAATTAAACATTATAACTTCAATTCAAAACCCATTTGAATCATTAGCAAGATCAAACCTATGAATTAAGTTGGAAAAGCCATGAACATACACATTAAACTTCATTTCTAAACTTCCATGGAGGTCACCCTCAAAACATGCTAAATAACATGATTCAAACTATTTTAAGACCATGATCTTGTGTTCAACATGCTAGATACCATAAATCAACTATCAATTCCATGAAATTCTTACCTTAAGCTCTTAGATGGAGAAGGATTGTTTGATTTCCCCTTTTCCTCTTGCTTTCTCTTCTTCTTCCTTGGTCTCTCTCTCTCTCTCTCTCTCTCTCTCACGATCTCTCTCTTTTCTCTCTTTCTCTAGATTTTTCTTTTTCTCCTTTGAGTCAAATGAAGTCAAGCATCCTTATCTATATCCATATATATCAAATAAGAGCAATTAAACCAAAACACTTGAGCCAAACGGGTCTTAACGATTCAGACAGAAATCAGTCTTCAATTTATCGTTTCAGATGGTTCTAAAAATTCCCAGTATCGCATAGGTATATTCAATTTCGTTTTCTGAACCCATTACGGTCATCAATTTCAGTCCCGAAGTTGTCAGTCCAACAGATATTTTTCCAAGTCAATCAGATATTCTTCAATTAAATATCATAAATACATATTTAATTACAGAAAATGACGTCATACAGTTCCGGGTCATTACAATTTTTTGCTTGTGATTGACAGACAAATAAAATAAGTGTGGAATTGGAAGAGAAGCAAAAGCAACATGCAAGATTGTTGGTGTTGGTGTTGGCAATTGGAGTAGGAGTAATGAAGAAGATGAAGGAAAAGGAGGAATATGGTGATGACAGTGATGAACAAGAACGTCATGAGGAAGATGAAGAAGTTGATGTCATGGCATTGAGAAAATTGGTGAGGATTGAGAGGCAAAGAGCTAATGCTGCTTATTTGGAACTCGAGAAGGAGAGGTTAGCAGCTGCCACTGCTGCTGAGGAGGCAATGGCAATGATTTTAAAACTTCAAACTGAGAAGAGCTTGATTGAAATGGAGGCCAATCAATACCGGAGATTGACGAAGGAAAAGCAACTCCATGATCAAGGAGTGATCCATTCATTAAGATGGATTGTAATGAAGCACGAATTAGAGAGGGGTCTTTTGGAAGACCAGTTGAGATTTTTTAGGCAGAAATTGAAGCTCTCCATGAGGGGGCAAAAAAATTGATGTAAACATCTTGAAATAGAAACATGTTAGTTAGTGTAAATTCTTTTAATTTTTAGTCAATGGATTGTTTATTTATTTATTTATTTATTAGTATTATTTATTTATTTTTTTTTTTGTAGAGTTAGCATTTTGATTTGTCTTTTTGAAAAGAGAGCATAGTGTACAGTTTGGTTTATGTTTAAAGAAATTGCTCCAAATTCTTGAAGAATGAACCATCAAGTTTGCTTTAGCTTTTGTGCAATTCTCTCTCTCTCTCTCATTGCATTGAAAGTTAAAAAGAGTCCAAGAGGGGGCTCATTCATGGCCAAACCTTTTCTTTTCTCAGGGAGAGAATCCTACTTTTCAAATCTTTTTTGGACTCATATGTACCTTTGGTGGTCCTAATGAATGTAGTAGATGCATTGGCCCTTTGTGCATTCATTGCTTTCACAATGTCTTTTGAGTTGATTTTGCTCTCACATTTGTGGGGTCCACTACATTTTTCTTTTAAAACAAATCTTAAAAAAAAAAAAATTATTATACTCCAAGACAAGAATCAAATTCAAACATCTCATTAACTAAAAACATGTTGCAATCACTAAGCTAACCTCCACAAGGTTAAAATGTTGAAATACTCCATCTATAAATTAGGGAATGGGAAATTGCTTTGAAAAAAAGAAGGAAAAAAAAAAAAAAAACACTTCTGTAATAAGTTGTGGTGCTTGCAATAACTTTAAGGTGAAAAGACTTGCATGGACAACTAAGGCTTCGTTTGGCAAGTAGTTATTTTAGTCAAAAAAATTATTAAAAAAATTAAAAAATCAACAACTCATACCAAAAAGTCAAAAATTCTCTTTTCTCTCTACTTTTTGCATATCTTTTCGTAAAAAATCAAAAAGTTATCCCAAACATATTAGTTTTTTTACATCACATTTTAGCCAAAAAAATCAAAAAGTTACTAAAAAAGTCTGTTCGCAAACGAGGCCTAAAACAAAAGCTAAATCAAGACAAAACAAAAGCAAAATGTATTTCAAAAAATAAAACAAAATTCTTTTATTGGGGCATGGGTCCTCCTTTATTATAATTGTCAATTGGGTATCATTCACATCACATTGGATACATATATCATGGTTGGTTGAGATGTCAAGTTTGCTTGAAATTGGATCGTTTTTGGCAATCAAGACCAAACCAAGCCCAAAGAGGCGACCAAGCAAACCAACCCCAACTCTTCCGGCATCTATTTATGAGTGATGTAACCACCCTTCCAATTTTTTTATTTTTATTTTTATTTTTATTTTTAAAATCAAGATCCTATGTCACTTTTGAAAAAAATTTCAATATTTTCTTAGTATTATATGATATAATATTCTCATTAATAAAATTATAATATACTAATTGAATTATCATTTGTTTCTCAATTACTTAAAATATTTCATTCGTAAAATTTTTGTTGACTTGATTTGTTTAAGGTATTATATAAACAATATTATATGATACTCCAATTCTATTAAATAATTAAATGTGACTTTTTAAGCTATTTACGAATTCCTTACCCTTTAAAAACTTAGAATTGAACTAAGGAGCTGCAATGGAAGTGGTTTAACTAGAGTTGTTACTTGGAAAAATTACAATTAGGGAAGAAAAACTGAAAGTAGTTGTAAAAGTATGAAAGTGAAAGTGGAGTTTGTGCTTGTAGCCCAAATAAGATCAGTATTTTTACTTATATTTTTATTAGTACTTCTATGTTTCTTTCCACTAATTTATAATTTTTCCATATTTTTTTTAACTCCAAAATGAGCCATGATACAGGTACCAAAAGACAAAAATGGCAGAAAATGTGCACTTATACATCTCTCTCTCTCTCTCTCTCTCTCTCACATATTGTGGTGTTTTCAATTATGGTTGGCCAGGTGACTTGGCATGATATGACAATCAAAATAGAAAAACCTCTTCCAAGTACCCTCTCAATTTTTTAATTCTCTTTTCAATTTTCTAACTTTGTCTATTAAACAATCACTAATTTCTCTTTTTCACATGACCTTTTCATCATGTGTCTAAACTTATGGCTTTAGGGGTTGCAATGACAAGATAGGTTACCACTAGAGCCATCCTCTCCTACATGAATCCTCTTGTCTAGTTCATTTTTCATTTTTCTTTCCTTCTTCTCTGCCTTTCAATTAAACAATCATTAATTTGGATATGGTCTTGTTTGAAGATGCCAACAATCTTTCTTTTTATCTTTTATCTTCTTTTTTTTGAAAAAATAAAATAAAAAAATACTTGTCTTAGAAGTATAATAATTTATAAAGGGACCCAACTGAAGAGTGCATTATTATTTGAATTCATTTTAATTTGTGATAATAATATTTGCACATTAAAGACAACCACTCTGCATAAAGATGGGTGGGCACTTGCCATTCCCCACCCACAAGCCTCAAAAATTGCAATGCCTTCATCACAAAGGTAGAGTCATATTAATCACCAACTATTAAAATTGACGGGGATAGGCCCACATGGACCACAGCCCACCGCGGGTAAACCTGGGCCCACCATCTAAACCCCATTGCACAACCCGGTTAGTAAAACCCAGCACAGCTGGAGGCCAACTGATCAGGGAACGCCAATGATGCTCGGACACGTGGCAGATGCAGAACAGGCCACGTCAGCAGACAAAGATCTGCAAAAGTTATTGCCACAACACATCACCATTAATGCAACCCATCACAGCATTTATTGCGACAACACCCCTCAGCCGGAATGGCTCCCCCTCACCCTGAACAAGGCAAACCACGGCATGGGCTTTCGGCGAGAAGGTCAGAACGACAGGAACAGCAAAATGATTACCAGGGGATATAAGCAAAGTCGGAAGATAAGATGAAGGTTAAGTTTTTCCTATCTCTCTCTCTCTCTCTCTACATTGCCTATCACCTCTTCTAATTCACACGCCGGAGGGTTCGCTGGGGGACTACCCCGTTCCCCGTTGAACTTGTTTGCAGGTTATCCAGTGGGCCTGAGGAGCTTGGATCGGTCTAGCCCATTCACAAGGACGAACAGCATCATCAAAAATCATATATATATATATATATATATTCTATATTATATGGCTCCCCCTGGCACATCAACTTGTCCCAGTGCATCAATTTCCCATTTAATGACATTTGTAAGTTGAAGTCATTCACACTTTATTTTAATATTAGAGTGACTCTGTATATAGAATAAAGTAATGGAATCTGTGATTTAGCAATTGAAAATTTTAATTATTTTGAAATATAATTTTCTTACATTTTTGTTCAAAAAGTTATGGGAATAATTTAAACAATTAAAATTTTGGAATAAAAATTAATATTTATTTTTTTGCCAATATCAAACTTCAACAACCACAAAATTAATAATAAGAAATTCTATAATTTGAAAGAAATAAACAACTTAGGAAAAAATTTAAACAAGAGTTTGACTTCATAACCCTTTAGTTGACATTATATAAGGGTGACCAATTGAATTAGTCTAATTAATTGAAATAAAATTTGACATTACACAATTTTATTTTTGTATCAACCCTAAAAGTGTTTACTATATAATATGATAATATAATAAATGTGACGAACACATATTTAATGTTTTTAAATTTATTGGTGTTTACTCAATCTCGAATATATTTTTGTCATTAACTATCTCTATATATAAAATTGAGTCATGACATTAACATTATCATGATGAGGAGCCATGTATTATTATTATTATTATTATTATTATTCTTATTATTGTTATTGTATTGTATGAAAATGGCAGCATCCGCTTTGTTGGTTTTCTGTCAAGGTCCAAGAAGGTGCCACAACCAAAGGATCCAAGTTGGAGATAAAAAGAGAATAATAAATAATAAATAAAAGTAATAGGTTTGTGTGACAGATAGATTGGTAAATGATGGGGGTGGTGGTGGTACCATGGTGGGATGGGATAGCACATGAAAGCAACATTTAATGATGCTGATTTGTCTTTTGGGATCTTTGCAAGTGGACTTTTTTCAATTGGGACATTTTGTCCCTTCACGACCCGGCACCACACTTTTAATATTTTAAAAAAAAAATTTAAATAAATATATAAGAATTTTATTTTAAATTTATGACCAAAATAATATAAAAGTAATATTTTTAAAACACAATTCATTTTAATGATTCTTTTGCTTTAAATTCATAAAAACTAACATTTGTCATATTATTCGGTGCTATGCTCTTTTTTTTTTTTTTTTTTTGCATGAATCTTATTATTTAATAAGTAGTGATATACAAATAGAAAATATATAAAATTTATATACAAAATGATATTATTGTATTATAACAAACATGTTATCTATTAAAATGACACTGAAAATACAACCATTACATAATTCTGATGAAAAATTATGTATAAAATTATATAGGAATAATATTTTCTTTATTTAATTTACTTGCTTGTATGTGCAATGAGAAATAAGTAAAAGAATAAAATAAAATACATGAATTCTTTTCCAAGTTTTTTTCCATCCTAATCTCTCTCGTAAGTGATGAAATGGATGATGATATTTAATAAGAGCACGTTTGGGGTTAATAATATTTTATACAAGAAACAAGATTTCAATTATGGCCAATACTTTGTCTTATATTATACTAGACTATCACCCGTGCTATGCACGGGATAATTATAGATATTTATATTTGTTTTAGATTTTTTTTAATTTATAAATTATGTTTTTTAAGATTTTTTTTTATCACTAATCATAGTGTATGGAGAAAGTTGAAAAGGGTACTGCAGTAACTATACACGAATTGTATCTATAATTATTTGTATAAGAGGATTTTAAATGCTGATCAGGAGATTTTGACCAAATCAATAATTGCAGGCATGTGGAAAGATATGTGGATTGAAAAAAGTTAATAAATGCTAATCAGGCGATTTTGACCAAATCAATACATGCTGAGTTTTTTTTTTTTTTTTAAATAAAAAATTTAAAAAATTCGGATTGGGATATTGAAGCTTCCATAGGCCTTGGGGGTTAAAAATCCCTTTTTGCTTAATATATAGTATAGATATAGATAGATAGATAGATATATCTTTTTATTTTTATTTTTGTGTGGTTTCTATTCAGGTTTTTTTTTTCAATTTATTTAAGATGGAGTTGTAGGTATCTTTTTTTTTTTTTAAATTTAATTTATCTGTTGTTTTCATTTGTTTTTAATTATTATTATTTAGGTAAGTTATGATATGAGTTACATATGTGATAGACATATGAGTTTTATTGATTTAAAGTTTATTTAGATAAACTTTAAAGATTTTTTTTTAGATTTTTGGTTTTTTTGTTATGTTATAATATAATATATAAAATATAGGTAGATATCTATAAATGCTGAAGTTGGGTTGGGAGAAGTTAATAAATGCTGAGATTTTTTTTTATAAATTAAAAAATTAGAAAATTATGATTAGGAAATTAGAGCTCCTCTCTGATTTTTTGGGGAAGAGAAAATGAATGCAAGTTTTAATATTTTTTTTTTGAAAATTTGTGAGAGAGATTAGGAGAGAGAGATTATGAAATATTTTTGTTATTAAATAAATAAATCAGTCAATAGTTTTTTTAATCTATTTTGTAAATTAAAAATCAATAATTTTGAAATTTTGATTAATTTGTCCTATTAAGTGATTTAAAATTTTGATAGATATACATAAAAAAAATACATAATTATATTATTAAATCATAATTCAAATTTAGATGTTATATCTTTTTGAGATCTATAGCTAAATTCTTATCTTTTTTATTTTTTATTTTTGTGTGTAACCATAGTTTATAGGAGAAATTGAAAAGGATGTTGCAATAATTATGAGAGAAGTCAAAAGGGATTGTGAGTTGGGAAAAGTCAATAAATGCTGAGGTTTTTTTTTTTAAATCAAAAAATTAGAAAATTAGGATTAGGAGATTGGAGCTCTCACAGGCCTTGGGGTTAAAAACCCCCTTTTGCTTAATATATAGTATAGATAGTTCCATTTGGATTAAGAAAGGTGTTTCTTTTCAGAATCGTATCTAAATCAAGTGATTTTTGTGCTTGAAAAAATATCTAGGCTTATTATTATTATTATTCTTTTGTTTTTAATGTTCATAGGGAAGAGAGAGATTATGAGATGATGGCTAGGTTAATTTAGTTTATTTTATTTTATTTTAATTTAATCCGTTGATATAATAATAATAATAATAATAATAATAATAATAATAATAATTATAAAAGTCGTTTTTATAGAACGGTTCTCACACGGTGTTGAGGTGCAACGGTACAATGTACATAATAATGGTGTTGAATGAAGCCTCCAAGAAAGGTTCATTATGAAAGAGTTTTTTTAGACTCAAGAAACTAATTAAAAGGTGGTTGACCTAACAACTTTGACTCATTTAAATTATTTATCCCAATAATTAAAGAATCCCAATTCCTTTGCGTAATACCAAAATTTCAGTCCTACTTCTCCAACAGTCCTTTTGTTGAAATTTAAAAATAAAAAAAAAATAAAAATAAAAAATTGGGTTAGCCATGTTAAATTTCTTATGTCGTGTTTGGTATGTTGAGTTTGATACGCTAGAATAGGTAAGAATGAAAAGTTTACTCCAGTTTTATATTTCTTTTCTTTTGTTTGATACAACTAATACCTATTTATTTTTTATTAAATTCAAAATAAACAATAAAAAATCCTAGTTAATGGCGATGAAATAACTCAAAATACTCCCCCACCCCCCCCCCCCAAAAAAAAAAAAAAAGGTTTATTGTGTCAAGCCCATGTGAGATTTGCCCCAAGGTAGTGTTTAGTAATAAGAATGGAGATGGAATAAAACAAAATGATAATTTTATTGCAATGATGAATGATAATTTGATTTGTAATATATTTTTAATTATTTATTTATTAAATCAAAAGTGAGAATGAACATTCTAATGAAATGTTTATTTCACTCCATTCTTGTTTTAATGAATTGAACTGTTGTTCAGAATTTTTAGAGTATTTCAAACAATGTTAATATAAAATTCCCAACAAAGTGTGTGATATAGAAAAGTTAACATAAAATTATAAGTGTCAAAATAATATGTGAATTGAAAATACATGAAAGACACAAATTAACTTGGAAAGGAGTATAATTTTGCAATTGCTTGCGTTAAGAGTCATGCATGCCTTTCTTCGTTCAAACTTTTGTTGTTGGAGAAAGCGATTTGGAGAAGTAATTACTACTGATTTTTTTATGAATTTGGACATCATATTTTTTAGAGGGTCTTTAGTAGAGTTGTCAATTATTTTTGTGGGAAAATAATTTTTGAATGACAATACGTGGCCGAGGAGGTACCAGAGTGCCAGCTGAGATGCCACGTGTCCTGAACATGACGACGAGATAATCTCAGCTAGGCCGAGGTTATCTGTGAAGATACTGGAATCCGGGATAAGCGGATAAGGGACAAGAGTCCTGGAATCCGGGATAAGCTGGAATCCGGGATAAACGGATAAGGGACAAGAGTCCTGGAATCCGAGATAAGCGGATAAGGGACAAGAGTCTTAGAATGAGAGATGATTTCAGTTTGGATAAAGATAAGACTCTTAGGGAGTTTATCCCAATCTAACTAGGAGTCCATGATTAGCATTGAGCCAGAGTCCATTGAAGCTAGACTTTTATTGGGATTAGGTCAGTGTTGGCTATAAAAGAGAGGCACCTTCGTGGGTCTAAGGTATGCTTTTTGTATTCTGAATAGTGAGTTAAGCACTTTTGCTATCTTTGAGAGATAACTGACTTAATCGTCGGAGTGCCCCCGGGTGGACGAACCACCACTGGAGTCTTCTTCTTTCTGTGACAGGTCGTTTGGGCGTGATTTATTCTGCCGGGGTTCTCCAGCTGAGTACTTGTTTGGCAGTGTGGTCAGAAAATAACACACACAATTTGGCATCGTCTGTGGGAACGAAAGGAGAATAGATGGCCAACGACGGAACAGAAAGAAAATGTTGGGGACGACATCCATAGTGGGAGTGGTAAACATGTTGACCCTGACGTCGAGAAAGATAATTGCAACGAAAAAACTCGGGATCCGAATCTCGGAGAGAAATACGTCGGCAAGGAAGACGACGTACCAAAGAAATCAGACCGAAGTAGGTATTATAACAAGAACGACCTCCAGGTATGGAAAGATAGATGCTTGCGGAGGGACAAAGAGATGAAGAGAATGGCGAACAAATTGGCAGACCTGCAAACGGTTGTCAATTTCATAATGCAGATCAACGTCATACAGCCACCATTCCCGCTGCAAGACACGCCGATTCCAGCGGTCAAGAACAATGCCCAGAAGGGAGGGCAGAAAACAGTCCTTGTAGCCCTCCAACACACCAGGACCAAGGAAAACTCTCATCGGCCTTCAAGGGAGGTCGGCGCCGAGAAGAGTCAATGAAGGGAGATTCACAGAGGACGCATCGTACCAAAGAAGCTGACCCCAAAGAACATCGACATGTTCAAGGGAAGGAACTATGTTTCGACGTAACTAACAGAGAGAGGTCCAAAAGGACTCATAATGACACTAGAAGTAGGGCGCCGAAAAGTCTGAAATCTGGTGATAGCCGAGCTCCAGGACGGACCAACGAGGATCTGAGGGATTACCTCTAGAGGAAGCGACAGGATGCCGAGGTAAACCTCACCGGTCAAGCCGAGAATGCCGTTCTCGGTAGAGTTGGACAAATTTGAGGCCCTGAAAAAGTTCAGTATGCCGAGATTCCAGATATACGATAGTAAGTCGGATCCCAACTTTCACGTCGGCTTGTACCTAAACTCGACGACACTATACATCGGGAACGAGCCGTTGCTTTGCAAGGTGTTCCCCTCGTCCTTCCGGAAAATTGCATCGGACTGGTTTTACAAGCTGCCGAAAGAAACTGTGAAAACCTGGGAAGGCCTGGCCGAGATGTTCGTGACCAAGTTTGTGACAAACAAGTTACAGCCATTAAGGGTAAGACTCCTGATGGCTCTAAGAATCAGTGAGGATGAAAGCCTTAGGGCCTATGCCAAGAGGTACTATGAGGTATTCAACCGGATACCAGGATGAAACCAAGAGGTGGTGGTCGTGTCTTTTAAGAACGGCCTGAAAGATGATTGTTTGCTTCGAAAATCATTGGCAAAAACACTGCAAAAAAGTATGCAGGAATTAATGACCAGAATAGAGAAGTATGCCAGAGCCGAGGATGATACGCCGGGGACAAAGGCATCAAAACAAGAGAAGAGAAACGGTTCGCCGAAGCGAGGCCGAGGCAATGGCAGATACAATAAACCAGAGACAGGACTAAGGGGCTGCCCAGGCAGTCACAACTGTATTCCGAATTCCGGTTTACAAAGTCTTGGAAAGAATACGAAATCAGCCCTATTATAGAGCACTAGAGAAACTCCCTGGTGAATTTATGGGAAGAAGCCTTGGCAAGCACTGTGCTTACCACAATGAAGATGGGCATCTAACTCAGGGGTGCAGAGCCCTGAAGGCACATCTGGAAGACCTGGTAAGGCAAGGTCATTTAAGGGGACCTTATAGACGAGACCAGGACAAGGGAAGAGCAAGCAAGACTGTCTCAGGTACTGGCAGCGCTAGTTCCTCTAGCACCCACAACCGTAGGTAGGTGGACCTCGGGTGATCAATGTGATTCACTCGAAGGTCAATGAGAACGAAATACGTAGAGAGACTCAGAAGGTAAAACACTTGCAGCATGTGTACTAGGTCCGCAGAAAAGACCTAGGGCAGACGACCTAGAGATGGTGCAGCATCCACACAACGATGCCTTGGTAATATCTCTCCAGATTGGAGAATGCCAAGTGAAGCGCATCTTAATTGACCAGGGCAACTCTTGTGCCATCATGTATGTCAGGTGTTACAAGGAGCTTGGCCTTCACCAAGATGATCTGGAACAATCCAATGGTCCAATGGTTGGGTTCAATGGAACGCCGACATGGCCCTTGGGAGCAGTTAGTTTGGAGGTGCAGGCTGGCACCAAGAAGATAAAAACTGAGTTCACAGTAATTGACACTCCCTCCCCTTATAATGCTATCTTGGGAAGGCCATGGTTGTATGCAATGGGGACTGTTCCCTCAACATTGCACCAACTGTTGCGATTCCCAATAGAGCATGGAATTGAAGAAGTCAGAGGGGATCAAGTGCAGGCAAATAATTTCTCCATAGCTGTAATAAAATCCACCTGCAACATACGAGAAGCAGAAGCCGCAAAGATTAAAGATGGGGACATGGAAGTCCCAGATGACGTCGGCAAAGAGCCAGCCGAGAAAAGTGAGGAAGCCCCGAAGAAGATCCTTGTCCAGCAAGGGGATGAAGAGCGCTTCTTCCTTCTCGGCTCGGGCTTGGCCGAGGAAGAGAAAAAAGAGCTAGAGGCGTTCTTGAGAGTAAACATTGAGGTGTTTGCCTGGACGCCGTACGAGATGCTTGGCATTGACCCTGAGGTCACTTGCCATAGACTGAATGTGGACAGGTCGACTAAACTTGTCATCCAGCGAGCAAGAAGGCCGACGTTGATGCATGTCGAGGCAGTAGAAGAGGAAGTGGATAAACTTCTGGAGGCCAGGGCCATTCGAGAGGTAAATTACCCGACTTGGTTATCAAACACGGTGGTTGTGAAGAAAAAGAAATAGGAAGTGGAAGGTCTGTGTGAACTTCGCCAGCTTGAACAAGGCTTGTCCCAAAGACAGTTTCCCACTACCCAAGATCGACCAATTGGTGGATGCCACTTCAGGGCCTGGAAGGATGAGCTTCCTGGATGCATACAGGGGGTACCATCAGATAGCTATGTGTAATAACCCCGATCCACAGTTAGCCACTAATCGGTAATTAAGGATGTTAATGAGAGGATTAAAATAAATTATAGTTTATATGTAATTTGCATGATATTTGGTCTTCTATCTGTTACTTATAGAATATCTGTTTGGAATGCCACTTTAATATGTAAATTGAAAGTCTTACCCGGCATCCGAAACCGAAATTGACTACACCAATATGTTATTTGGAATTTTTAGAACCATATGGCCAGTTTTATTAAAAATTGATTCAGAACGATTAATTAAGTCATGTTTGGTTAGCCTAATATTCTAATTAGTGTGTTTTAGCACCATAAGTATATATATATATATATGAGCCTTAACTCATTTTTGAGCTCAATTCTTTGCTCCTCTTAGTGCAAAAATCTGAGGTTTTCTTTTAGAGAGAGAGAGTGTGTGCAATTCCTAGAGAGAGAGATGAAGGAATTGAAGGAGAATTGAATACCTTGGCTTAGATTCATCAAAACTAAGCTAGAGCTAGATTAATTCAGGACTATAGGTATGAATTCAACCCCTAAATTATGAATCTAAGTTATCAACATGAAGATTATGTGTTCAGGGTGTGTATTGAGCTTCCACTGTGTTTATGTGTTCAGGGTGTGTATTCAACCCCCTAGATTATGTGTTCAGGGTGTGTATTCAACCCCTAGATTATGTGTTCATGAAGGAATTCAGGACTATAGGTGTGTTTTAGCACCACTGTGAGTAACGTTATCGTAAAGATACGTTCATATGAATTATGTTCTAAATGAAATATGATAAGTTCTAATTTCTGAAATGATATCTGTTTTCGTGAACGAATATTCCATGTTTGAAATCTATTATGGCATCCGTAGATAGTCCCAAGTCATGGGGGACGGCATGAAAATGCAGGTCCATGACATACAAGTAATTACGAGATCTCGTTAGCCATTTCATTGTGGTGATATGTGTTTAATCGGTATCCGGAACCGATTACTCTAGTCGGAAGACGTTCTGTGATGTGGTCTATGGGATGTATCATTATTATGTTCTGATATGAGAATGATTATGCTCTGGTCTGTTTTCTGCTTTTGATATATTCAGATTTCGTTCACTAACCCCTTTACCTTAATGTTATTCACTGGGCTTTAGCTCACTGTGTGTGTATATATATATGTAGGTGGGCATTCTGGAGTTCGAGCCTGAAGGCTTTTGTTCGGATCTGTGTTCTGTTATCAGCCAACCTTTGTGCCTCACGTGGAGGTTCCCGAAGAGTCCTGTGTTTAAGTTCTGTTGGTTTCTGTGTATATATAAGACTTGGTAGTTTTGTTAGCTGTACTTAAAATACTTTAATGTGTGTGGGTATAATGTATAAATGACTATTGCATACTTACATAAAGTTTTAACTATTATGTTCATATAAGTCAGCACAGCTCATTGGACAATTATATTTATGCTTTTTGCTTCCGCTAGCCCCTTAATCTTGTTAATCTGTTCAGAGGCCTTCGGTAATCCATGGATTACTAGCTGGTTACGATGCTAAACCTATAGGGGCGGGTTTGGGTCGTGGACACTATGTACCCCCCCAGATGAGGAGAAGACTGCATTTATCACCCCGAAAGGGCTATATTGCTACAAAGTGATGCCTTTTGGGTTGAAAAATGCAAGAGCAACTTACCAGAGATTGGTGACCAAGATGTTCAGCTATCTAATAGGTAGAACAGTGGAGGTATACATAGAAGACATGGTCGTGAAGACCAAGGAACCTGAAGATCATCTGGAAGACGTAAAGGCAGTTTTTGACATCCTTAGAACATATCGGCTCCGACTCAATGCATCGAAGTGCGCATTTAGAGTTGGTCTGGTAAGTTCTTAGGATACTTGGTTACCAGAAGGGGCATTGAGGCTAGCTCGGATCAGATCAAGGCCATTCTGGAGTTACAAAGCCCAACATCGGCAAAACAAGTGCAAGATGCTGACTGGAAGGGCTGCAGCCCTAAACAGATTCATAAGCAAAAGTTTTGACAAATGTAAACCTTTCTTCAGCTTAGTGAAGAAAGCCACAGACTTCCTGTGGACCAAAGAGTGTGAAGTCGCCTTAGATGACTTGAAGGAGTATTTGACCACAGCTCCAATTCTCTCAAATCCAGTTCCTGGAGAGGAGTTGTTCTTATACTTGGCAGTTTCAGAGCACACGGTGAGTGTAGTAGTGATCAAAGAAGAAAAGGGAGAGCAAAGGGAAATTTACTATGTGAGTAAAAACCCTAGCGGATGCAGAAACCAGATACCTACCCTTGGAGAAGCTAACACTGGCTTTAGTAATGGCTTCCAAGAAGTTGAATCATTACTTTCAAGCCCACAAAATGTGTGGTGTTAACTGAGCATCCCTGGAAGTCCTTGTTGTAGTAGAGAGATCTGACAGGCATAATAGCCAGATGAGCAGTGGTGTTGGGCCAATATGACCTGGAATTCAGACCCAGAACAGCAATCAAAGGCCAAGTTTTGGCCGAGTTCACACTAGGCGCCATTATACATCGGGCTCCGTTGAGCCGAGGTCTAGGAGAACAAGGAGAAACCCAGTCAGGCTTAGCTAAACAAAGAAAAGAGGAGAAACTTAGGCCCTGTAGTATTTACGTCGGCGACTCCTTCCGCCTGTTTGTCGACGGAAGTTCAAATCGACAAGGAGCGGGGGGCAGGAGTAGTGCTAGTATCACTGGATGGACAGATGCTTGAACAATCCATTCATTTGAGGTTTAAGGCCTCAAACAACGAGGCAGAGTATGAAGCCCTGATCACAGGGTTGAAGTTGGCAGCAACAATGGAAGCAGACGAGGTGATGGTCTTCTGTGACTCCTAACTTATCGTCAACCAGACAACAGGCGAATACGCTGCCCAAGATGAAATGATGGTGGCCTATGTAAAGGAGGTGGGCAGACTGATGGCATTATTCCAAAACTGCCGACTACAGCAAGTCGGCCGAGATGACAACAGCCATGCCGATGCCTTGGCCAACCTGGCTAGTACAATGAAACCAGGAGAGGCAAGGACAATAATGATTGAATACTTGTCAGGTCCAAGTGTAGAACCACTGAACACAGAGCATGAAGCAATGTGTGTGGATATGAGACCAAGCTGGATGGATGCAGTAATAGTATTCCTTAAAGAGGAAAAACTGCCAGATGATCATAAAGAAGCACACAAGATCAGACTGAAGTTGACAAGATTTAGTCTGATAGCAGAAGGGCATCTCTACAGAAGATCTTTTACTGGACCCCTTTTGACGTGTGTGCATCTTTTACAAGTTGAAGACTTCTTGTATGAGATACATGAAGGAGTATGTAGAAGGCACACTGGGGGCAGGTCACTTACTCATAGGGCCATTACTCAAGGGTACTAGTGGCCCTATATGTAGAAAGATGCTGAAGCCTATGTCAAAAAATGTGAAAAGTGTCAAAGTGTCACGACCCAAACCCGCCCCTATGGGTTTAGCACCATAACCGGCTAGTAATCCGTGATTACCGAAGGCCTGCTTAACAGTAAAACAGTAATACAGAGTACACGGGCTGGCGGAAGCCAAAACAGTAATTAAAAGATGTCCAATGAGCTGTGACAGTCTGTATGCAAAAAGACTTTTTATAACATATATACAGTCAGTACCAAATCAGTATGCACAGTATTTACAATAATCCAGATCAGGGACTTGATCCCTGTTAAGATAGTACAGTACAAAAACATTCAGTCTTACAGTATTACAAAAACAGACACAAAGGGGGAGAACTAAAACACCCTAAAACAGCCCTGGCTTGAAGGACTTGGAAGTACGCAGAGAGGCACAGTGGTTGGCTTGACCAAAAAGGAGTTAACCCGACGCTCCTAGCAACAGTCCAGTGCCTGTACACCTACATATATATATGAGCAATGAGCTAAAGCCCAGTGAATAACATAATGCGTAAAGAGGTTAAGAATGAATGTTCTTTCAGTATCGAAAACAGTCATTTCAATCAGTATATCTGTTATTCAGTCATTGCAGTCATATGTGGTACATCCAATAGCAAAACTGTACAGTAGGTCTAAACAAACTGAACAGTCAGTTGATGGCCATCATATCAGTAAACAGTAGTGGTTCCAACATGAGAACTGACAGAGATCTCTGTGATAGTAGCAATACAGTATAGTAACAGTAGGTTGCTAAGGATGCCACAATACAGTTCACAATTAGGACATCATTCATTCAGTGACAGTATCATTTCAGAAAACAGTACAGTTCAATTGTTCAGAAGATAATCATTTTTGAACATATCTTTACAACATTGTTACTCACAGAGTTCTGGGCTACAGATAAGCTAGTATGCGTCCCCGAATGCCAACCCTACACAGTTACAGAATGAACACACACTAAGCTGTACAGTTGGGAGAATAATAACTTAATCCCTAATTTGTCTCGGTGTGGTTCTACATCAATATCCTCATTAAGATGCCTTAAACTAGGCCTAAGAATGCCTAGAATGAAATGAGGATGCAAGGATGCACTTTAAAAGCATTTCAGAATTTTCAGAAAAATAGGGTCCCGCTCGAGCGTGTCTTTCCCCGCTCGAGCGGACATGCAGACAAAGGTTCCCCGCTCGAGCGTCACTTTCCATGCTCGAGCGTACTGTAAAACATGACAAAAGTACTGGATGTGTGAAAATCACGCTCGATGGGCGCTCGACACACGCTCGAGCGTGTGACACAAGTCCCCCCTCGAGCGTCCATTCCTCCGCTCGAGCGGACTGCAAAACATGCAAAGTGCTGGGAGCACGAATTTTACGCTCGAGCGCCACTTTCCCCGCTCGAGTGTGAGTCCAAATTCTGGAAATTCCAGATTTGAACCTCAAGCTCAAAACCAAGTTTCAATGCACCAAATTCGATCCTCTTGGGCTAATTTTCTGGAAAACACTTGTAAACTCATAGTATAACATGTTTCAAAGCTCAATTTGAGAAATCAAAGCCTAAGGGTAGTTCAATTAAACACAATTTCAAACCAATCTCATGAACATGATGTAAAACAAAACATGCATGAGTTTAAACCAATTCAAGGCTTTAATCACTTGCTCAAATGAGCCAATCATTTAAAAAACATGAGGAATTCATGAACTAGAACTATAATATGAACATGCATGTACAATTTCATGGACAAAAATCCTCAAAACTCAAGAATGGCAACATGCATGCAGGATATATGCTATAATTCAACATTACAAGACCAAATCTTGACTTTAAACTCCAATATGACAAGAGCCATGCAAGAACTAACTCAATTACATGAACAAGAAGGTGAAGACTCCACCTTAAGTCTTGAATTATAAGAAGGGAAGCTCAATTTGCCAAATTCTCTTCAAGACTACTAAGTTTCCACGCAATGCAAGGTGAAGACAAGTTTCTCCTAGCTCCCTCTCTCTCTAGTCGGTTGGGTCTAAGGAAATGGCTGAGGAAATGTTTTGCCTAAGTGTATTCAAGCCTCAATATGTGTAAGGAGGTGGGTCACTAAGTGGCAAAGTTGCAAATAAGGCCAACTCTTGTAATTTATTAACATTTGATCTAATTTAATCATACCAAATCATATCTCAATTAAATATGCCCCTAAAATCACATAAATTATGATTATCACATATCACTAATCAATTTCAGATTCGGCCACCAATAAGGCCTTCAATTTGCAGTTTAAAACATAAAACATGAACAGATAGTTTAACAGTCGAACAGATAGAGATGCACTTAAACAGATACAGACAATCAATCCGTTCCAGATTTCAGTCAGTCAGTCAATTAACATGTTTAGTCTCAGTTTAGCAGTAATTAGTGGTTAATCGGTAATCAGTGGTGAGGGTTATTCCACAGAGGTTTGCACCTTTGATACACTAACTAGTAGTAGATCTGAACCCAGTATCCAGCCCTTGGCCATTCGCCCAATGGGGTATGGACCTTGTTGGACAACTGCCTCAAGCGACTGGACAAATGAAGTTCCTACTAGTGGCAACAGATTACTTTACCAAGTGGGCTGAAGCTGAACCCCTTGCAAAGATCTAGGACATTGATGTAAAGAACTTCATATAGAAGAATATCATCACCAGGTTTGGGATCCCAAGAGCAATAATAGCAGACAATGGAACGCAATTTGACAGTAAGCTAATCAAGAGCTTCTGTGCAAAGTACAAAATAAAGAATTACTATTCCACTCCAAGTTTTCCTCAAAGCAATGGACAAGCAGAAGCATCCAACAAAGTTATCTTGGATGTGATCAAAAAGAGGCTGGAAGCAGCAAAGGGAAAGTGGGTGGATGAGTTGCCCGGTGTACTCTTGGCATATCGGACTACGCCGAGAAGATCAACTGGGGAGTCCCCATTTGCCATGGCTTATGGCACAGAAGCAGCTATTCCACTGGAGGTCGGCATCTCAGGGATCAGAACCCAAGGAGTAGAAAATGGGACCAATAAGGCATTCTTGGCCCGAGATCTGGATCTGCTAAAGGAAATAAGAGAGAAATCAACAATTCAGCTGGGGGCATACCAGCAACAGCTTGCTAGGGCTTACAACAAGAAGGTTAACCCACGCGAGTTTCAAGTTGGGGACCTCGTCCTGAGAAAGGTCGTAGGCAACAAGAAGGATCCTAGAGAGGGCAAGCTTGGCCCAAACTGGGAGGGACCTTATGGAATCATCTCGGTCTTGGGCAATGGGGCATATCGGCTTGAAGACAGTGAAGGCAAAGAGTTGCCAAGGCCTTGGAATACTTGCAACCTGAAGTTTTTCTATCACTAAGATTTCCTTTTAAGTTTTTATGTTATTAGCCGAAGTAATTAATAAAATTTTAGCTCGATTTTTTATTTTAAAACTTGTGTAGAATGATTGACCAGTCACTTGGCAATGTTTCTGATTGAAACATAACGAATAATTTAGACTTATTATATGGCAGAGTCTCTATTTGCATATAATAGAGTTGAACTAATTTGGCGATATTTCTGATTGAAACATGACGAATAACTTAGACTTATTATATGACAGAGTCTCTACTTGCATATAATAGAGTTGAATTAAGTTGACGATGTTTCTAATTGAAACATGACGAATAACTTAGAATTATTAAATGGCAGAGTCTCTACTTGCATATAATAGAGTTGAACTAAGTTGGCGATGTTTCTGATTAAAACATGACGAATAACTTAGACTTATTATATGGCAGAGTTGAATTATACTTGCATAAAATAGAGTTGAACTAAGTTGAATTAACCTAGACCTGCCATATCGGCAGAGTCAGACACAGATTGAAACTAAGTACATGTCAGCTAGATTAACAAAAAGACCAAGGTTGGTAACCTCGGCCAGTCTTTGTTTGAATCTAACATCGGCGACGGGGTTAAAGCCACATGCTTAATGAGAACCCAAGTGGAACTTACGTTCACATTAGGGGGCAGAGGGCTAGAGAATGATGCTTGGGAGTCGGAATCTACATGCTTAAGTTGGTTTAACACTTGTTGAAATTTTTAAGAAAAATTTACAAGTTGAAGTTAAACCAATGTTGAAAGGAGTATCTACGTACTTGTTGAGATTACTATGTTGCCAAGACTTGGAAGATATTTGAAGATAGAAGTCTTGCTAAGTAGTAAAGTGGGAGGTTTTATATAGCATTTGTGAAAATATTTTTTACAATGTTTTCAAGTGTTAAGCCAAGGCCGAGATAAGCAAAATTGAAAGTTTTGTCCAAGGTATGTCAATCCGAGGAGACTATACAAGAAAGACATAAATTAAAGACATACAAAATATTCTATGTATGGAAGCAGTAAAGCATATGAACATACAATTACATTGAAAGAAGAAATTAAAGAATGTATTCAGATAAGGAAAGAAGGCACTTCGGCCTGACATTGAAGAATACTTGTTCAGATTACAAAAAGGGCACATCGGCCAAATAAAGAGCTAAACATTGTTCAAAAAGAAAAAAGTACTAAGGAAAAGCTTCAAGATTAGACTATTCGGCATCATCAGCTGGACCGGTTTGGGGTTCGGAAGACATTTGAGAACTCTTCTCGGCGGCCTTCTTAGCCGCGAGCTCGGCATCGATCTCTTTGAGAGTTTGGTCGATGCTCTTCTCGGCAATAAGCACGTCAGATGTTGTCTTCTCAGGAGTGGTATCTTTTGAGACCTCGTCCTCCTCCTCCTGAGTCAAGTCCAAGACTTGTTCATTCAGACTTGGGGACTGGGCCCCAGCATCCACAGCCTTGTCGGACTTTTCGGCCTCAGCTTCGTCCTCGGACTCAGCTTCGTCCTCGGACTGGCTTGGAGTTGGTGGAAATGGTAGGACGAGGTTGCTATCATTCTTGAGAGGAGAGTCCTCGGGGACAGCCAACTCCTTCAGAGCAGCCATCCAACCAAGGGTGAAACCCTTGTTGCATGCTTGTTTCACTTGTTTCTTGTAGTCTTCTTTGACGTCGGTTGCCCCCTCGACATACGTCTTCTCATCCCCCGCTTTGATCTCGGCTTCCTTTGTGGCCAAGGCAGCAATGTGCTCGGCCTGGGCCTCGGCAGTCTTCGCTTCTACCTCTTTCTTCTCAGCTTCGAGGACCTTAGCGACGGCCTCAGCAGCTCTCGCCTTCTCTTCGGCCTCGTCTTCTCTTCGGCCTCGTCTTGGGCCTGTTTTGCTGCCTTGACCTGATCTATTAAAGTCTTCATCTTGGCCTCGGCTTTATTTATGGTCTTGAGCAAACCAACAGCCTCATTCGTCTTGCGGTTCAACTCCTTTTTGATTTCGAAGGCCTACATCGCGAAGGAGTGGGCGTGCTGGATCGCCTAGAAGAAGTGGACAGAACAAAAGTTAGTAGAAAACTAAGTATGAAAAAACAGAGAACAAAAAGTACCAAGTGTTAGGGGCTTACTTGTACGGAGTGTTGCAACTGCAGAGCAAAATTTTCGTATTCGCTCACCTCGGCATTGCGTTCGAGGTCTTTTGGGAGGAGTAAGGCAGTAGAGAGGGCAACGCCGACTTCGATGTCAGTCGCACTGTCGCCGACTCTAACTGGCTTGTCCTCGATGGTAAGTGGAGAGGCCCAGAGGGCATCGGACTTCAGGGACCCCAAGGTCATGGCTGACTCTGACTTCGACTTTTTCGACCAGGTGGATTCAGAGGGAGCAACCTCGGCGGGCCTCTTTTCGACGGCGGAGGCACTTTTTTCCGCCTCGGCCATCTTGGATATCAGCAAGGTATCCTCAGAATCAATTTGAGTTACCGTTGCCTTAGCTTGGGCTTTCTTCATTCTTTTTGGCTTTGGCTTTGGCTTTGACTTTGGTTGAGATTGGGATGGTGAAGGTCGTGCGGTGACAGAGTCGGGGATGTCTGCTAGAAGGTCGTTTGCTATAGCCTTCTTACGACCCATCTCAACGGTGGCTACAGTTCGACGTCGGCGTTTGCGTTGAGAATGTGGGATTAGTTGTGGAGCCGAGGTTGATGGTTGTTCTGCTGGATCAGAAGTTGATCCTTGATCTAGTCGAGGTGATGAAGTTATAGGAGGAGTTGTGGCGGAAGGAGGAGACTTGATCTTCTTCGGGACGTCGGGCAAAACGGATTTGTAAGTCGGGATATAATTCAAGAGCGAAGGAGCCTTCCATTGATTGATAAGCAAGTTGAGTAGCTTCTTAAAATCCTTGCTAGGATAGAAGTTTTTGCGGAAGTCCTTTGGAGGTTGAGGAAGAACTGCAAAATAAAACATACAGACATTAGAACATTTAGAAGGAACAAATTATTAAAGACTTGAGAAACTAGTAAAAGTAAACACTTGTCTCTTACCATCTCCCTCTCTGAACAGTGTATGGCTTAGAGGGTAGAGGTGAAGGTCATCATCTGGAAGGAACTCCCAGTTGCCCGAGATGATGAAATAATCATCCCCGGCGCCCTTGTTGGAATCAAGGAGATCGGTGGTGAGTTTGTATTCCGTCAACCTCGTCTTAAGGTAGTAAATGTAACCTTTTTCTGACTTAAGGCCACACATGGTGTAGCAGTACTGGATGTCGGCTAGAGTTACCCTAGCATTTTCTAGGCTAGCTAAGGCGATAATACCGTTGATGACTCGGTAAGAGTTAATGGCTAATTGCATTGGGTTGAGTTTATAATAGTGAAGGACTTCTCGGAAGAGAATATCGAGAGGGAGCCTAAGCCCACACTCTACGAAGGCTACAACTGGGAAAGGCATAGAGTCGTCCTTGGGCATGATGGAGTCCTCCTCCCTAGCCAACCTAAGGTAAACATCGGCAGGGATGTTGAACTCCTGCCTGAAATATTCTAGCTTGAGTGGGGTGTCTACCTTCTACCTCCATATACCCATAACGTCGGCTTAAGGGGAAAGTGTTGGATTGTAAAAAGAAGTGGTTTGTTAGGGTTTAAAGGACCTCGGCAAAACCTAAACGAGTGTTGGGGCAAAGGTTTTTGAAGATCTAAAGGGAATTTGTTTCAATTTTTCCTAAAGTTTGTAAGTTCTAGAACAAGTCCCAAACCTAAGGCTACGGAAACAAGGATTGAGGGCAAGAATCTGGAAAAAGAAACAGAAAACAGAGACAAGAATATGATTCAGAATCAAGAACAGTGATGAACTATCAAGAACACTATGAAAAAGTGTGTACAAGGGTGCAAGGCCAAAAACAGTGGCAAAATGAACAGTGTGTGTGTGTATACTAGCAACAAATTGTACAAGAGTGGAATCGTGAAACAGATGACAAATGGTGGAAATCAACACACAAGTAACAAATTGAGAGCATGAATAAAAACATCATGGCAATGTACAAACATAGCAGTTTGAAGCGAAACAAGAAATTGAAATAAGAGGAACAGTGGCTCACCGAAGAAAATGAAGCCGGTGTAAAGTTCGCCAGGGTCAGACGATAGCAGCAATCGGAGAAGAGCAGCAAAAACTTCGCCGGAGGAGGTGAACGGAGTGGTTGCAGAGCTTGAGAGCTTGAAACAATGGAGGATTTGAGAGTAGAGACAGAAAAAGTTTGAATGAAAACGAAGATGCAAAAGTGAAAAGACAGAGAGAGAGAGAGAAAGAGAGAGAGAGAGATGATTTTGATCAAACACGCAGAATGACAGCAAAGTGGCAATTAGTGTGCCTAGGACGACGTGCTTGTCAGACGACGCAAGCAAATGCGATGCGACTTAATGGCACGTGTTAGGCACGGCTTAGTAAGGGAAAGACGCATGGCAAAAACGATTGAAATACTGTGCGTGACAGCTCATACGTGTATTGAAACTCTTGGGGTTCTTGATTTAATGGAGCAGGACCTCGGCTAGGGGGACGATCTCGGTTGAGAAACTTGAACGAACTTTGTTATGGGTTCTGAAGCATTGATAAAAATAGACTAAGTCTTGGTCGTATTGAGCCAACGAATGATGACCTTGGTAATGAGAGACAAAGATAGCTTAGCTGACGTGCTAAATGGAAGAAATGATATGGGTTCCATCACCTCAGGATGCCGAGGTAATAGAACCTAGGGGGCAGTTGTGGGGACATAATTTTTGAATGACGACACGTGGCCGAGGAGGCACCGGAGTGCCAGCTGAGGTGCCACGTGTCCTGGACATGACGCCGAGATAATCTCGGCTAGGCCGAGGTTTTCTGTAAAGATATCGGAATCTGGGATAAGCGAATAAGGGACAAGAGTTTTAGAATAAGAGAGGACTTTAGTTTGGATAAAGATAAGACTCTTAGGGAGTTTATCCCAATCTAACTGGGAGTCCAGGATTAGTATTGAGGCAGAGTCCATTGAAGCTAGGCTTCTATTGGGATTAAGTCAGTGTTGGCTATAAAAGAGAGGCACCCTCGTGGGTCTGAGGTATGCTTTTTGTATTATGAATAGTGAGTTAAGCACTTTTGCTATCTTTGAGAGATAACTGACTTGATCATTAGAGTGCCCCCGGGTGGACGAACCACCGCCGGAGTCTTCTTCTTTCTGTGACAGGTCGTTCGGATGTAATTTATTCTGTCGGTATTCTCCAGCTGAGTACCTGTTTGGCAGTGTGGTCAGAAAACAGCACACACAGTTTTTAAGCATATTCTTATTTCCTCTAGTCGCTTAAAATTGTTTACAATCAAACCCTTCATTTTCAATTTAGCATAATTAATTTAGTAATTATATTGAAAGATGAGTTAACAATAATAAGGAAAGCCAATTAGGCATTAATAGGGGGGATGGTCATACTCAGTAATGTTGTGCAATGGCAGCATTAGCCGCCCCATTTCTCTAATAAAAAAAGTCTACTTTTAATTAATTAATTATAGAAATGGCCACCAATGGCACCCACAAGATGGGTGGCATTTCCTTATACAAAATAATAATAATAATAATAATATAATAATATAAAAAATTGTGTTACATGTTGAGAAGATGTTAATATAATATAATGGAAAATCAATGGGATCTAAATGGAGTGGCAATCTACTTTAAAAGTGGGTGGAAATCAAATATAGCATGTAATTAATAATAATAATAAAGCTCTTAAAAGAATAAAAAGAGAGAATTCTAATTTTGAAATTTTAAATAGAGCTTTAGTGATATAATAAAGAGTGGATGCGATGTGTGTGCTTATATTTTTTATTTATATTTTTATTTTTTTCTCTTACCACATCACTAGAACTCTTTTTAAAATACTAAAATTAGAGCCATCTATCATTGTTATTCTTAAAATAAGAGAGAAATTTCAATAAATATTTAAACAAATAAGATCTACTAATTTTTTTAGTGCCGTACATATTAGATATCAATGGTTTATAAAAGTTAACAATTAAAATATTCTTGCTCTCCCATCAAAAAGTTATAAATGTATCAAAAATTTAATTTTTTTAAGTTTTTACCTTTTTTTTTTTTTTATTGATATTTAAAAATTTGAGCCCTCTCTCTCATAAATTGGACATATTAGGCAAGGGATTACAAATGTGGGAACATTTTTTCAAGATGTGGGGACATTTTTATAAGATTATGTACGTTCCATATTAATAGGTCAGAGAATAATTTAGGTATGTTTGGTTTGAGTTTGGGAAATGAGTTTTAGAAAAAAAAATTTCAAAATTTGTTTGGTTTGGGTTTTTTCTCAAAAAATTTTCAAAATCACTTTCTCTCTCTTACACATCAATCAATCACTTTTTTTCTCTCCTCTCTCCTTCTCAATCACTTTTTCTCTCACACACATCTACTCAATTCTCCCAAAATATCAAATCATTCCAAACTCTCAAAAAAAATTTGTCTCTCAAAATATACAACCAAACAAACTAAAAAAATTTCTAAAATAACTCTCCCAAATTTTTTTCAAAAACAACTATTCCAAAAACAAACCAAAGTAATTCATCATCTACCCATTTGGGCTAGCCTAGATTCTCCTCAGGCCTTGTTTGACAAAGGTTATTTTTTTATTTTTGAGTTAAAATTTATAAAAAGATAAAATAAACTAAAATAATTATTAAAATAAAATTTTATATCAAATTCATAATCATTTCATTTTCTCTCTTACAAATATCACATCTAACTAAAATAAATTCAACCATCTTCCTAAACACAAATATTTTAACTTATTAAAATAGCCAAAAATTAAAATAACCTACTAAAATAACCAACTTTTAGATAAATTTCAAACACACTCCCTGAGGTTTACTTAAATTACAAATTACTCCTTATGGTTCTAGAAATTACATTATGCCTCCTAAGGTTTCTAATTTCATAACAAATAGGTCATTTTATTAATAAATTATCAAGTTAATTAACAATTTTTAATAATATTAAAATTTTATTTCAATTAATAATTTAAAATTTTATTATTATATAGGTGAACAGCTAGAAATTTTACTTTTTCAATTAATTCTGTTAAATAAAAAATTCTGACAGGAATGTATTTGTAATTTTTCAAACCACAGAGGACAATTTATATTTTAAGCAGCAGTGATGCTACATGTACTAATTAGTGTACTAATTAGTATACCAACACTAGTTATGATATTATTATTGATCTCACTCATTAATTACATTATAAATATAAAAAACTTCTTAAATTATGTTACATCATCAATTGATACACTAATTAATACATTAATAATACATATAACATTATTCTTTAAGCAAGATTCAAAAAGTGTATTTATAATTTGCCTTCAACTATTCAAACGAGGCGTTTGAATGTTTGGACAGGGGAGGTGGCGGCCTCTTTATTTGCTTTGATTTCTCGTGATCTTTCAAACTTGATGTAATTGCTTGGATCTTTTCTCCTATCTTTTCAAAAAAAAAAAAAAAAATACATAATTAAAATGACTAGAAGCCAACTTTCAAAAAGAAGTATAAGATACAATGCACTTCAATGACGCTTTTTGATTGCTTGTGCAATGTACAATGAAGTTTGGAAAATGTTTGAGGGCCTGAAATACTATTGGCTCGAATGCCTCGAATACCCAAAATGACGTTGTTTTGGGCATTCCGTTTTTTTTTTTTTTTTTTTTTTTTCTTTTTTTCCGCCATTGTTGACATCTGCAACTCTGAGTTGCAGAGGAAGAGGGAGAGAAAGAGAGGGAGAGGGAGAGGGAGAGAAAGAGAGAGAGGTCGCCTGCGCCGATCGCCGTCGATCACATCGGCCTCCGCCGATCGCGTCCTCCTACTCCGATTGCGTCCTCCTCTTTCATTTTTTAGGCCTCCTCTAGTCCTTCCTCCCCCCCTCCTCCTCCCCCTCCCCTCCTTCCCCCTTCGTCTTCCTCCTTTCTTCTGCTGAAAAAAAAAAAAAAAAAAAAAAATTTGGGGCATTCGGGGCGCCCGTTTTCGGGCCCCCTAGCATTACTGATGAAGTTTAGTGTCATTCTAAATTTTATATATATGTTTCTCAAAAGTACCTCAATGAATAATGTAGTCTCTATTATAATAACGGTTCAATTTTTTAAAAAAAATCATAAATTAAATATTTTAAATTTTTTTTTAATAAATTTTAAATGATGAACTTAATGACTTAACGATTAAATTATGTTGTTTGAAAGCTAATCACATGAGAAATTTATGTCCAATAACATGGCTATATTATATCATGAAGACAGAAGAAGTTAACTTAACAGGTGGCCCAGAGAGAGAGAGAGAGAGAGGGCAATCACTGTTGGTTGTCATGTCGTCCCACAAGTTATGCCAATGGGTCTGCCATCGCATTGATAAGCAATGACACCCAAACTTCTCCTCCTCCTCCTATTTATTGCTTAGAAATTAAAATGTATTCCAATATGGGCCCCACCAACCCAGGGTGGGGGAGGATCCCAGTATCTTGGCCCATGTTTCTTGTCCTCAACCAACCTCCCATCAGAGGCCCTTTGGGCCCACTGCTGTAAATTAATGAAAGGGGAAAGACATGCCATAAACTTACAAAAGTTGTCCCACTTTGGAGATTAATTTATTCAATAATAGGTCTCTCATTGGAAGTTTGTTAAGAATTAAATAATATTTAAAAAATTAAATTTTCAATAAATGTATTATTATTATTATTATTATTATTTTTTATACATATCTATCAATTTTATTAAAAACTCAAAAAGACTGTCGATAATATTTTTCATACAATGTTTTGAAGAGCAGGTAGTGGACAAAGGCCCATGCATTTAAAACGATGGAAACACAATTAAAGGACTAATGGACCCCAACACAAGATGCGAACCCCTGACTCTCTATTCTCTGGCTCTAGTGTCAGTATGGTTGGGGGCACACATCTACTAGTCCATCACCCTTTTGAATTGATGTTGCTTCCTTTGTTATCTTACAACACATTTATTCTTTAAAAGATGGGTCCCACAGACAGAGGGAAAGAGAGAGAGAGAGCACCCCACATCATCTAGAACTAGAATTATGACCATGCACAGTGCATTTTCTTTATGTGGGAATTTTGATCTCAATAACCCTAGAAAAATAATAGTTAGAATTGTTCCCCTCCACCCCCTCCTTTTTTTTTTTTTGCCCTTTTTGTTTTACTTTACAAATATGCTTTTGATCATCTTTATTGGCTTTTTGATTCAACTATGAAATAATAAGTAAACCAACCCTATTTGCTTTAGCACTACTCCACTATCAACGGATGTTCTTTGGATGGGTCAATAGAGTACATCACTTTCCCTTTTTTGTAACTGACCCATTGTAATAGGCACGCTTAGCTATTAAAATATTTTTTATCCGCTTTCATTGGTTTAGCCTGATCATCGCTTATCTCTTCCTTCTCTATCGGTGAATTGGGAGAAAGAGTGCTCCAATAAGGGGATGTGAAAAAGAAAGATATAGACAAGTAGAGTAAGTAGTTGGCACACTCTGATCAATCTAGTATGCATGTTGCTTTCATTCTTTCCATTCAATATCCCCTCTCTTGTGGTTATGTTATGTCCTCTAACCCTTTCTGCTCAGCTAAAAACTCTCACCCTATTTGGATAGTGAAGTAAGCAATTAAAGGGCTAACTTTAGTGAGTATTCGTAGTGTCATTACTTTCTTAATATCAATAATCAAAAGTCGGTCAAATCGTGCACGCCTCTACCCCCATGGGAGATTATTAGGAGAAGCAGTGAAGGGAAATTCCCCTGTAGAGAGTGGGATGAGAAGACATATCATTTTCTCCCACAAAAAAATAAGTAGAAATATATAAATAGAAAAGTTATTACATAATTATTATGCGAAATTATGTGACTTGTTGGGATTCTTTCATTTAGAAACACAACCACAATCATTACGGTAATAATTTATAAGTATGCTATTGTCATATTATTTTGAAAGCAAATTATAAATAAGAAATTTAATAAATTAATAACATTTTCTCTAAAAATTAGTTCCATTCTTACAAGATTTCCTCATCCCGTTTATGAGGGTAGGGGCTGTTTGGGTCGGAGATTGCAGCATAAAAAGACAAGCAAACCCAACTCCCATCTTGAGTAATATGATTGTGGGAAAATGATGTTCATACATAATATTTGTACAAAATCTTTCAAAAGAATAATGTGAAAGTGACATTTGTAAAAATATAAATTATCTTGATATATCTACTCTTTTGAAATAATGAAATTAAGACTTGTTATATCATTTATTAATTTTGTATACAACTTTTTTATTTGTTTATCATTATCGTATAAGTATACCTTGCTTTTTCAAGTTTTAAAACGTTGCCTAATTAATAAACCAACAATAAAGCTCAACTACCTAACATGGATCCTTTAGCATTGTTGGATGATTTTTCTCTTAGTGGAGAGAGAGAGAGAGAGAGAGAGAGAGAGAGAGAGAGAGAGAAGGGCTGGTGCAATGGCGTTCAAACTGGGTGGAGTGGGCACCCATGACATCTTTGCAGACGTGACTTATCTATGTGGTAGGATATAGGAATATCTCTTCAATATTGAACTATACTCTACTTTTCAACACATACATACATATAATAGAAAAGAAAAGCATACTTGAGAGACCTGGATTTTTAGTAAATTAGATGATGTCCTCCACTGTGGTGTATCCTACCTTCTCACACACCTATATATGAATCTTATACTTAAATGTATATAATATAATATAATATAAGAAACAATGGTATATATCTACAGCTAAAAAGCAAGAGTGTTATGGACTAATTGTAAATATATATATTATCCAAATTCAGAAAAGCAATTTGTAATTCAAATTCATTCTAAAGGTAAACACTATAAGAAATAAACGTTATTTTCTTTCTTTTTTTTTTTTTTTTTTTTTTTTTTTTTTTTTTTTTTTATGGGCTTATGACATTCCTGTGGACAAGATGTTTATGAATTTATTTATGAATAATTGAAGGGGGCACAATTACTCAAGCCTATTTGTATGGAATCTCGTTGGATTGGATGAAGGTCCCTACTCCGTACTGACGAAGGTCCCTACTCCATACTCAAGCCTAGTTGTATGGAACCTCATTGGACTGGACGAAGGTCCCTACTCCGTACTCAAGCCTAGTTGTATGGAGCCTCGTTGGACTGGACGAAGGTCCCCACTCCGAAGTGGGCTCTCTCTCTCCACTCTATGATGGGCCGAGCTAAGGGATCCGTCTTGGCCCACTCCCCACTCCGAAGAGGGGAAGACCATGGGCCTGGCCCTAGCACCACTCCCCACTCCGAAGAAGGGAAGATCATGGGCCTGGCCCTAGCACCACTCCCCACTCCGAAGTGGGTAAGTCCATAACATGGGATCCAAGGCTCCTACTCAACGACAACATGAGTGCTAACAGATCAATCAATACTTTTAAAGTAAAAGGCATGTGGTGCCCGCGAATGACGGATCTTGCTCCCCTCTATTAAGAATGTGCTACAATCACGGCTGAGTACGAGGCGGAGAACGAGGGAGATTTGATGAATAAGTCATACGATCCTTATAAAAGGTAACCTGACTCTTCTTGAAAGGGGTGATCTCTTAACTCTAGAAACACACTGGTCTTCTCTATCTTGTCTCTACCAAACTCCGGTACTAACTCGACCGTCGGAGAGGTTTCCGACCAACCCCCGGTCGGGCAGCCTAACTATTTGTTCCTTGTGCAGGCATTCACCCATAGGTGCACCAGGGTTTGTCCACGAAGTTCCATCTTACTCTATTGCGGAAACTGGTCCAGCACATTTGGCGCTGTCTGTGGGAATCGTTCTCTGATTGCTTTGTAACGAACTCCGATGATAGATATTGAAGGAACCTCGCAACCTAGGATGGGAGAGAAGACTCCAGGAACGGAGAGAACCAAAGACAAGGGTCTGGCCTTCCCTACCGGAAACGACAACTGAGGGACCATGACAGTCCGACCCTCCGTACGGCGGAGCAACGTCATGCCGTCGCCTATTAATCATCTCAACGGCTGTTTGTTGAGAAAGACCACAGTGATCGTGCCATCGACTCGATGAGTTTGGAGATTGAGGAGTTACGTGCTCAACTGAGGAAGTAGATGGTACCTCAGGGTGAGCCAAGGAAGTCCGGAGGGGGACCATCGCAGCAACGGAGGCACACTCCTCCGCCGCCCCCACGACGTGAACGGTCTAACTACAGTCCTGCTCGTGGTGAACGTAGCTGGCCGATTCTGGTATGCAGTGAGGGAGCCAGTAGTAGGACAGAGAATCCTCGAGAAGACTCTCGCAAGAGACAAAAGTCCATCAGTCATTATTCAGCAATCTCTCTTTTTTCGCGTCGTTGTGACGAACGACCGCGTGACTTAAGGACATGGTTAACCGACAACCAAGGGGATGACCGACGGTCAAACAAAGTAGCAGAACGACGATTAGAAAGGGAAAAGGAGCATCTAGATCGGTCCGTTCATCAGATAGAGTGTCGTGCTCTGGACCGACTAGTCTCTTCCCCCCTTTGCGCTAAGATTGAAGCGG
Source organism: Camellia granthamiana (assembly GCA_036172215.1). NCBI lineage: Eukaryota > Viridiplantae > Streptophyta > Magnoliopsida > Ericales > Theaceae > Camellia > Camellia granthamiana. Next base: position 92,497,187 of record CM069909.1, read on the forward strand.
CGGAAGCTCCTCATAAGTATAATCCACCGAAGTTCATTCTCTATGATGGGAAGTCAGACCCCCTGACTCATATCAGCCATTACCGCCAAATGATATCACTTTGGAATCAGAACAATGCGTTCATGTGCAAGGTTTTTGCCTCTAGCCTTGGTGAGCATGGCCTCCGGTGGTATGACAAGCTTCCTCCTCAATCAATCTATGATTGGGCTCAGCTCTCCGAAGCCTTCGTCGTACGGTTTGTTTCTAATAGCCAAATCCCGATGGGATTGGATACCTTGTTTAATACTTGGAAGGATAAAAAGGAGTCTTTGCACGAATACACTCAGCGATATTGGGAGGCATATGGTGATTTGGAAGAAGATGTTTGTAGTGAGCCGTTGACAGCTCTATACTTCAAACAAGGTCTCCCCTCTTCACATAAGCTCAAGCAGTCATTGATGAAATAACCCACCTCTGACTTGAAAGAGCTGAGGGCTCGAACAGAGGAGCGAGCCCGTGTGGAAGATGACACAGCCTCTATACAAGTGTTAGTTGCAGATGAGGGAGTTAAGGACTCTTGGCAACATAGAGTCGAACAGCCTAGGAGGGAGGACCAAAGAAAGAGTATGGCCAAAATAAGCAACTGACCATGCAAACCGAAGAAGAAAGGAGTAGATCCTACAAAGCCATAACCACTATGTTCACGGAGCCGATCTACAGGCTGTTGGAAAAAATCAAGGGAGAACCCTACTTCGTTTGGCCTCCTAAGATGATGGGGGACCCTGCTCGGCGCAACCAGAAGTGGCAGTGCACCTACCATCGTGAGAAAAGGCATAAGACACAGAACTGCAGAGACCTTAAGAGGCATCTCGAAGACTTGGTTACTGTCGGCCACCTCCAACAATGGATCGATGTGGAAAAGACAAGGGCAAAACAGGGACAACCCCCAACCCCTCTACTAGAGGACCAAGCTCCAAGGCTAGTTATAAACGTTATCCATAGGATGACCGACCACCAAAGGAAGAATGCCCTTCGTGGCGAGATTCAGAGAGCCACGCACTTGCAACAAGTCATGTCAATAGGACCATTGCTCAAGAAGTCTAGAACGGAAGCAAGCCCTCTCAATTCAACATTGCGTTCTCCGAGAAAGATCTAGAAGGGATCCAACATCCTCACACTGATGCCCTGATCGTCACCGTTGGTGTGACGAACAAATTTGATGTGAAATGGGTCCTAATTGATCAAGGGAGCGCCGCTGACATTATGTATTATGACATTTTCAAAAAGCTAGGTCTTGATGAGCAACATTTAATCCCTGTAGTCTGCCCTCTAGTCGGCTTCAATGGACAGACAAAGTGGCCGCTCGGCTGGATCACCTTGTCCGTCACAACAAAGTCCAAAGTGGTCCTTGTCGATTTCTTGGTGATCAATACTTCATCTCCTTACAATGCAATACTCGGTCGACCTTGGATTCATACAATGAAGGCAGTGCCATCCACTTACCACCAGGTAGTCCGTTTCCCAACAAAGAATGGGGTGGAGGAGATCAAGGGTGACCAAGTAGCGGCAAAGCACTGCTTTATCGCCGCCATGAAGTCTAAACAAGCATGTAAGGAAGTCCAGATGGTTGAACTGCCTGGTCAGCCTGTACTGGAAGACGTTGGTAGAGTGCCAACAGAGAAGATAGTGGAGGACCTCGAAACGATCTTGGTGGGCGGAGGAGATCCAGACAAGTTCTTTCTACTCGGCACTTTGCTTCTCGCCGGAGAGAATGAGCAGTTGTTAACTCTCCTCCGCAAGAATATAGAAGTATTTGCTTGGTCTGCTTACAAGACTCCTGGGTTGGACCCAACCTTTGCATGTCACCAACTCAATGTCCAACCAGCAGCTTGGCTTGTAGTCTAAAAGAGTAGACGATCATCCGCAGAACATACAGAAGTGGTCATCCAAGAGGTAAACAAGCTTTTAGTGGCAGGGGTCATACGAGAGGTACAATATCCGAAATGGTTGTCCAACACCATCGTGGTGAAGAAAAAGAATGGAAAATGGAGGGTGTGCGTCGAGTTCAATAGCCTCAACAAAGCTTGTCCTAAGGATAACTTTCCTCTCCCACGGATAGACCAACTGGTAGATGCAACTGCCGGACATGAACGGATGAGCTTCCTAGATACCTACAGTGGCTATCATTAAATCCCCTTGTTTGGCCCTAACTAGGAGAAGACAGCATTCATTAGCCCAAGGGGCACCTACTGCTACAAAGTGATGCCCTTCGGCCTGAAGAACGCCGGTGCGACCTATCAACGGATGGTCACTAAAATGTTTAAGGACCAACTAGGCAAGACTATGGAGGCCTATATAGATGACATGGTGGTCAAAAGTAAAATTGGCCTAATATCATCTGAGAGACTTGGAGGAAGTGTTCCAAATTCTGAAGACCCACAAGCTTCGCTTGAACACCTCGAAATGTGCATTTGGGGTTGGTTCAGGGAAGTTCTTGGGATATATGGTGACCAGGCAAGGTATCGAAGTCAATCCCGACCAGATCAAATCCCTCCAAGACATCGAGGCACCTACAAAGGCTAGGGAACTCCAAAAGCTCGCTGGTATGGCTGCAGCATTGAATTGTTTCATTAGTCGGTCCTCCGATCGAATGAGACCCTTCTTTCAACTCCTAAGGAAGAAAGCAAACTTCGAATGGAGTGACTAGTGCTCCGAAGCTGTAATAACCCTCACCACTATTTACTGATTAACCACTGATTACTGCTAAACTGAGACTGATTATGATTAGTAATCGAATTGATTGAAATACTGAACTGACTGATTGAATGTGCTAGTTTAAATGCATTTCTATCTGTTTGACTGTTAAATTATCTGTCCATGTTTTATGCTTTAAACTGCAAATTGAAGGCCTTATTGGCGGCCGAATCTGAAATTGATCGATGTTTTGTGATCATTAGAATTTATGTGATTTTATAGCATATTTAATTAAAATGTGATTTGGCATGATTAAATAGATTAAAATAAGCTAAATTACAAGAGTTGGGCATATTTACCGAATTGCCACTAAGTGGACTTTGCTAGCCTTTTGTTTAACCTTGTATTACATTTGTTACAACCTTTCCTTCAGCCACTTTTGAGAGCAAAACCGACCAAGAGAGAGAGAGTGAGAGAATTGAGTTGTTCTTGAGAGTTTGGCTTAGAGAACTTGAAGAATTGAAGTTTAGATTGCAAATTGAGCTTCCCTTCTTGAATTACAAGACTTAAGGTAGAGTAATTACCTTCTTAATTGTGTATTTAAGTTGTATCTAGCATGAATCATGGTAGTTTAAAGAGCTAAGTCAAGAATTGGTCTCTTAATGTTGAATTGAAGCTCATTCCATGCATGCATGCCTATATTGATGAGTTTAAAGTTGTTTTCATGGAAAATTGTTACATGCATGTCCATATTATTGTTTTAATCCATGAATATCTCATGTTTTTGAGGAAATTGGCTCTTTAGAACTTGTGTTTGGAGCCTTGAAGTGATTTGAATTCATGTATGTTGCATGTTCATCTTGTACATGAAATTTGGTTTCAAATTGGGTTCAATTGATCTTTCTTTGGGGCTTTGATTTTACAATTGAGCTTTGAATCATGTTAAACTATGAGTTTTGAAGTGTTTTCTAGAAAATTAGCCCAAAAAGATTGGTTTTGATGCATCAAAGTTGAGTTTTGAGCTTGAGGTTCAAATCTGGAAATTCCAGATTTTGAACTCACGCTCGAGTGGGGTTACTGGCGCTCGAGCGTGAAAATCGTGCTCCCAACACTTTGCATTATTTTACAGTCCGCTCGAGCGGAGAAATGTACGCTCGAGCGGAGGATTGTGTCACACGCTAGAGCGGATGTTGAGCGCCCATCGAGCGTGAATTTCACCTATCCAGTACTTTTACAGTCCGCTCGAGCGAAGGAATACATGCTCGAGCGGAGACCTTTGTCAACATGTCCGCTCGAGCGGAGATAGTCACGCTCGAGCGGGACCTCTGTTTTCTAAAAATTCTGAAAAATGTTTTAAAGTGCATCTTTCCATCCTCATTCTATCCTAGGCATTCCTAGGCCTAGTTTAAGACATCTTAATGAGAATATGGATGTAGAACCACACCGAGTCAAGTAGGGACTAAGGCACTGTTTCCCGAATGTGTAACTTAGTGTGTGTTCATCCTGTAACTATGTAGGGTTGGCATCTGGAGACGCTCACTAGCCTAACTGTAGCCCAGAACTTTGTAAGTAACAATGTTGTAAAGATATGTTCAAAGATGAATATTTTCTGAATGTTAACTGAACTGCTTTTCTAAATTGTTACTGTTTACTGAATGAATGTATGTCCTCTATTCTGAACTATATTGTGGTATCCATAGCAACTACTGTTACTGTATTGTTACTGTTACTGCTATTATTGCAGAGATCTCTGTCGGTTCCCATGTTAGGAACCACTACTGTTTACTGATATGATCGCCATCATTGACTGTTTGGTCTTTCAAAGACCTACTGTTTATTGTACTACTTTGCTATTGGGTGTACCACATATGACTGACAACTGAATGACTGATATACTGATTCAATGAACTGTCTTCATTATTGTAAGGACATTCATTCTTAACCTCTTTACGCATTATGTTATTCACTGGGCTTTAGCTCACTGCTCATATATATATATAGGTGTACAGGCACCGGACCGTTGCTAGGAGCGTCGGGTTAGCTCCCATTTTGTCAAGCTAACCAATGTGCCTCACTGCGAGGTTCCGAGCCGTTTAAAGCCAAGGCTGTTTTGGGGTGTTTTAGATTCCCCTTTTTGGTTATGTCCTGTATAGACTGAGTGAGACTTGTACTGTACTGAATGTTTCTGTATATGTTGTAAATACTGTTCTGTTTCCGAATGTATATATGTATGAAAAGTCTTTTTGCATACAGACTATCACAGCTCATTAGACATCTTTTAATTACTGTATCAGCTTCCGCCAGCCCCTGTACTATATATTACTGTATCACTGTTAAGCAGGCCTTCGGTAATCTCGGATTACTGGCCGGTTACGGTACTAAACCCATAGGGGCGGGTTTGGGTCGTGATAGAGTGGTATCAGAGCGATACTTAACCACGAGTTATACCGCACACACATGTCCAGATGAGCTATGGGATGTCTTAGAGAAGTGATTAGGGCATTACATGAGCATGAAAAGTGTGTGTGGATATGACATGAATATATGTGCTAATGTGTTAATCTGTTTAAACATACAATTGCTTATGTTTATCATTGTTATAACTGCCTATAGTGAAATGGATAACGCAAGAAATGTTGATGAATCTGAATCCTCTGAGGCAAGAATGGCGAGGCTGGAGAGAATAGTGGAGCTAATAACTGAAAGACTAAGGCAACAATAGAACCAACAGCCCCCACCTCCTCCAGTACAGCCAGAGCTACCTGTTAATGATGACATAATCGCTCTAACACAAAAGTTCAGTAAGATGAAACCGCCATCTTTTCAGGGAGGCCTTGAACCCTTAAAGACTGAAGCATGGGTTCTTGAGACAGAAAAATTGTTTGAGGTCTTTCCGTGTTCTGAAACACACAAAGTGCTACTGGCCACCTTTACTTTGCAAGAAGAAGCTAGAAGGTGGTGGATGCTTATCCGTGATGACAACACTGTTATGACTTGGGCTCAGTTTAAGGGAGCCTTCTTTGAGAAATATTTCCTACAGTGTGTCAGAGATCGAAAAGTGACTGAGTTTGAACAACTGAGACAAGGTACCATGTCCGTCGTCGAATATGAAACAAAGTTCACCGAACTTACTAGATATGCACCACACATGGTGGACACCGACTACAAGAAGGCCAGGAAGTTTGAAGGCAGCCTCAATGTAGAAATACTGGACAGAATCAATGTGCTAAAGTTACTGAAATATGTAGATGTTCTTGACCGAGCCATCATGGCTGAAGCAAATATTGAAGCACTGAAATAGACTGAAACACCGGGAACTAAATGGCGCAATAAGAAACGGGGTTTTAAGTTCAAGAAAGGCAGAAATAACCCATTGAACAAAAAGCAAAACTCAGGGTCAACCACTAGCTCTGGTCAGAGAAGTGGTTCCATACCGCCCTGTTCTGAATGTGGTAAGAATCATAAAGGGGTTTGTTATAAAATTTCAGGTGCTTATTACAGGTGTGGCAAGGTGGGCCACATGGTCAAAGATTGCCCTTCCACTGCTCCGGGCAATAGTAAAGCTGCACCTAGCGCCGCAGCATCAACAGCCGCACCAAAACCTAACCCCAAAGCTACTGGGAAAGAGCTTATGAGGCAAGGCCGAATGTTCGCACTCGTACCGGGAGATGTACAAAATACCGAGGCCGTTGTGTCAGGTATACTCTCAATTTGTACTCAAAATGCATATGTACTGATTGATTCGGGGTCTACACATTCTTATGTATCGCATGCTTTTTCGCGAAAATTGAATAGACCATTGGAACCCATGAATTACTTGTTAGTTGTATCTTCACCTATCGGGGGATCTGTGACTTGTGCTTATATGTACCCTGCATGTGAAATTATTGTTGGGGATATGCATCTGTATATTGATTTACTGCCATTAAATATTGACCATTTTGATGTAATATTGGGGATGGACTGGTTACAAAAATATCATGCTACTATTGACTGTGTAAGAAAACAAGTGATTTTCCGTCCACCTGGTTTACCCAAATTTGTGTTTGACGGGATTGGAGTAGTACCTCCCCCATATCTGATTTCATCTATAAAAGCCTGTAAATTGATTAAGAAGGGGTGTAAGGGATATCTATGTTCTGTATTGACTGTGCCTACTGATGTTGAAACTAATGTGAACAGTATTCCTATAGTCAAAGAATTCCCAGATGTTTTTCCAGATGATCTGCCAGGGGATTTGATTGATAGGGAGATCGAGTTCACCGTTGATGTAATTCCGGGTACACAGCCAGTATCTAAAGCTCCTTACAGAATAGCATTGACTGAATTGAAAGAGTTGAAAGTTCAGTTGCAAGAACTGTTAGATAAAAGGTTCATCAGGCCTAGTACTTCACCGTGGGGCGCACCTGTCTTGTTTGTGAAAAAGAAAGACAGCTCACTGAGACTTTGTATTGACTACCGTGAACTGAACAAGGTAACTGTGAAAAATAAATATCCATTGCCGCGTATTGATGACTTATTTGATCAGTTACAGGGTGCTCAAGTTTTCTCTAAGATTGATCTCAGATCCGGATATCATTAACTGAAGGTTAAATCAGAGGACATTAACAAAACTGCTTTTCGAACGAGGTATGGACATTATGAATTTTTAGTTATGCCTTTCGGAGTTACCAATGCACCTGTTGCATTTATGGACCTCATGAACAGAATCTTTAAACCATTCCTCGATGACTTTATTATTGTATTCATTGATGACATTTTGATTTATTCTAAGACTAGAGAAGAACATGAACATCATCTGAGACTTGCCCTACAGACCCTAAGAGAACAGAAACTTTATGCTAAACTGTCTAAATGTGAATTTTGGCTTGATCATGTTATGTTTTTGGGACATATTATTAGCAAGGATGGAATTTCAGTTGATCCACAGAAAGTTGAAGCAGTAGTAAACTGGCCTAGACCAACAAATGTTACAGAAGTCTAGGGGTGTGCATAATACCGCCGAAACCGCCAAAACCGCACCGAGCCGCACCGCCAAGGCAAATTCGTTATTATTTGCCAATTGAACCGTCGGTTTTTGGTAAGAAAAATGGCAAATTCTAGTGACATTTTTATCAATCCGCCGGTTTCTATTTTTTTTCCAAACCGCACCGACCCGCACCGCTATTAAATCATGTTTTATAAGATTCTAAAAATTCTTTTTTACTTAAGTTTGCTTGTTGTTCTATACCTTAGAATATAGTATTACATTACTTGTCGAGGGGAATTCAAGATGTCAGTAATCTAAAATAAAGTTGGATTTCAATTCACTTTTCAATCTTTTTTTTTTTTTTTTTCTGGCCATGTTGCAAACTTGCATCAGCTCACTTTTCAATCTAAATACTTTTCAACAGTAAACATTTTCAATATATTGTAAGCCCTTAATGATATTAATTTTATGTATTGTATTTGATCATCGTAGCTTCCACAGATACTTGTAATGAACTGATGGCATAGTCGTTGATATTATCATGTTGTTGCTACACTTGCTGCATCAGAATAAAGTTTCGCAAGATGCTTAACATCATGGTATCTCTCGCTTTTTTTACTCTTTGATTTAAGTTTTGTAATTTGAATTATATTTTTTATAAACCGCCAATCTGTCTGAACTACCAAGGCAAATCCGCCATTATTTGCCAACCGAACTGCCGGTTTTTGATAAGGAAAATGGCAAATCCTAGTGACACTTTTATCAATCCGCCACCCGCCATACGGTTTCTATTTTTCTCTCAAACCGCACCGACCCGCACCGCGCACACCCCTACAGAAGTCCGAAGCTTTTTGGGATTAGCCGGGTATTACAGAAGATTTGTCAAAGATTTCTCCAAAATTGCCTTGCCACTGACTCAACTGACACAAAAGGGGATATCATTTGACTGGACTGACCAAAGAGAATCAGCTTTCCAAGAGTTGAAAACTCGACTTGTGACTGCACCAGTTCTTACCCTACCTTCAGGTACGGATGGTTTTACCATTTTTAGTGATGCTTCTCATAAGGGTTTGGGATGTGTTTTAATGCAGAATGGGAGAGTTATTGCTTATACTTCCCAACAACTGAGACCGCATGAAAAGAACTACCCGACCTATGATTTGGAACTTGCTGCAGTAGTGTTTGCACTGAAAATCTGGCGTCACTACCTATATGGGGCGACATGTGAGGTGTATACAGACCATAAGAGTTTGAAGTACTTCTTCACACAGAAAGAACTGAACATGAGGCAGCGGAGATGGCTAGAATTGATTAAAGACTATGACCTACAGATTTTGTACTATCCGGGGAAAGCCAACACTATTGCCGATGCACTGAGCCGGAAATCGATTGGAAACTTAGCCTGTTTACTCACTGGATAGAAAGAGTTGCTTTGTGACCTTAAAAAATCTGAAATTGAGATTGTTTTGCGAGAACAAGGTGGAACAATAGCTGTTATTTCTGCTTAACCGACACTGATTAAAGAAATTAAAGAGAAATAGCAACATGATGACTTCTTGAAGAAGATCATCGAAGAACGGGAATCCAAACCGAGGCCAGATTTCAAATTCGAGAATAATGTGTTGAAATTCCAGGGAAGATTGTGTGTACCGAATGATTCTGAACTGAAAAGGAGAGTTCTGCAAGAAGGCCACAATTCAAAATTGTCTGTCCATCCAGGAAACACGAAAATGTATCAAGACTTGAAACTGAATTTTTGGTGGCCGGGAATGAAGAAAGAAATTGTTGATTTTGTGTCAAAATGTCTTCATTGCCAACAAGTCAAAGCGGAACATCAACGACCCGCAGGCTTACTGCAACCCTTACCCATACCGGAGTGGAAATGGGAACATATCACTTTGGATTTTATCGTTGGTTTACCTCGCTCCAGTAAAGGTATGGATTCAATTTGGGTTATTGTTGATAGACTGACAAAATCTGCTCACTTTTTACCTGTCAAAACAATTTATAATGCGGACAAATTGGCTATACTCTATATTGATGAAATTGTTAGATTGCATAGAGTGCTTGTGTCCATTGTTTCTGATAGGGACTCAAAGTTTACATCGAGATTTTGGCAAAGCTTACAGACTGCATTGGGTACTAAACTGAGACTGAGCAGTGCATATCATCCTCAGACAGATGGCCAGTCAGAAAGGATCATCCAAACTCTGGAGGATTTACTGCGTATGTGTGTCCTTGATTTCCAGGGAAACTGGGAAAGTCATTTGCCGTTTGCTGAATTTACCTACAACAACAGTTATCACTCAAGCATTGGTATGGCGCCTTTCGAGGCATTGTATGGCAGAAAATGTTGATCTCTGATTTGCTGGGCAGAAGTTGGAGATGGGCCTTTACTTGGGCCAGAGATTGTGCAAGAAACTACTGAAAAAGTGAAATTGATTCAACAGAGACTGAAAACCGCACAGAGCCGACAGAAAAGTTATGCGGATGTCAGAAGGCGAGACAGAGAGTATGAAGTAGGTGATCACGTGTTTGTCAAAGTGACACCGATGAAAGGCCAGACTCGTTTTGGAGTCAAGGGTAAGTTAGTGCCGAGATATGTCGGACCGTATGAAATTATTGAGAAAATCAATCCGGTAGCGTATCAAGTTGCGCTTCCTCCTAAAATGGAGCATATGCACAATGTGTTCCATATTTCTATGTTGAGGGATTATCTCCAAGATCCTTTCCATGTGATTGAGCCGACCCGAGTAGTGCTAAGTGATGACTACACTTACGAGGAACGGCCTATTCAGATTGTGAACAGACGGATCAAGAAGTTGAGAAACAAGGAGATTCCGTTAGTGAAAGTTGACTGGCAAAACCATGGTGGCGTGTATGCCACTTAGGAAAGGGAATATGATATGATCAAGAGATATCCTGAACTGTTTCCTCTGGATCTGATTTTCTTCCCAAATGAAGGTAATTCGAGTTTGGAGGACCAAACTCTTTATAAGGAGGGGAGACTGTAATAACTCTCACCACTGTTTACTAATTAACCACTGATTACTGCTAAACTGAGACTGATCATGATTAGTAATCGAATTGATTGAAATACTGAACTGACTGATTGAATGTGCTAGTTTAAATGCATTTCTATCTGTTTGACTGTTAAATTATCTGTCCATGTTTTATGCTTTAAACTGCAAATTGAAGGCCTTATCGGCGGCCGAATCCGAAATTGATCGATGTTTTGTGATCATTAGAATTTATGTAATTTTATAACATATTTAATTAAAATGTGATTTGGTATGATTAAATAGATTAAAATAAGCTAAATTACGAGAGTTGGGCATATTTACCGAATTGCCACTAAGTGGACTTTGCTAGCCTTTTGTTTAGCCTTGTATTACATTTGTTACAACCTTTCCTTCAGCCACTTTTGAGAGCAAAACCGACCAAGAGAGAGAGAGTGAGAGAATTGAGTTGTTCTTGAGAGTTTGGCTTAGAGAACTTGAAGCATTGAAGTTTAGATTGCAAATTGAGCTTCCCTTTTTGAATTACAAGACTTAGAGTAATTACCTTCTTAATTGTGTATTTAAGTTGTATCTAGCATGAATCATGGTAGTTTAAAGAGCTAAGTCAAGAATTGGTCTCTTAATGTTGAATTGAAGCTCATTCCATGCATGCATGCCTATATTGATGAGTTTAAAGTTGTTTTCATGGAAAATTGTTACATGCATGTCCATATTATTGTTTTAATCCATGAATCTCTCATGTTTTTGAGGAAATTGGCTCTTTAGAACTTGTGTTTGGAGCCTTAAACTGATTTGAATTCATGTATGTTGTATGTTCATCTTGTACATGAAATTTGGTTTCAAATTGGGTTCAATTGATCTTCCTTTGGGGCTTTGATTTTACAATTGAGCTTTGAATCATGTTAAACTATGAGTTTTGAAGTGTTTTCTGGAAAATTAGCCCAAAAAGATTGGTTTTGATGCATCAAAGTTGAGTTTTGAGCTTGAGGTTCAAATCTGGAAATTCCAGATTTTGAACTCACGCTCGAGCGGGGTTACTGGCGCTCGAGCGTGAAAATCGTGCTCCCAGCACTTTGCATTATTTTACAGTCCGCTCAAGCGGAGAAATGTACGCTCAAGCGGAGGATTGTGTCACACGCTCGAGCGGATGTCGAGCGCCTATCGAGCGTGAATTTCACATATCCAGTACTTTTACAGTTCGCTCGAGCGGAGGAATACACGCTCGAGTGGAGACCTTGTCAGCATGTCCGCTCGAGCGAAGATAGTCACGCTCGAGCGGGACCTCCGTTTTCTGAAAATTCTGAAAAATGTTTTAAAGTGCATCTTTGCATCCTCATTCCATCCTAGGCATTCCTAGGCCTAGTTTAAGACATCTTAATGAGGATATGGATGTAGAACCACACTGAGTCAAGTAGGGACTAAGGCATTGTTTCCCGAATGTGTAACTTAGTGTGTGTTCATCCTGTAACTGTGTAGGTTTGGCATCTGGAAACGCTCACTAGCCTAACTGTAGCCTAGAACTTTGTGAGTAATAATGTTGTAAAGATATGTTCAAAGATGAATATTTTCTGAATGTTAACTGAACTGCTTTCTGAATTGTTACTGTTTACTGAATGAATGTATGTCCTCTATTTTGAACTATATTGTGACATCCATAGCAACTACTGTTACTGTACTGTTACTGTTACTGCTACTGTTACAGAGATCTTTGTCGGTTCCCATGTTAGGAACCACTACTGTTTACTGATATGATGGCCGTCATTGACTGTTTGGTCTTTCAAAGACCTACTGTTTATTGTACTACTTTGCTATTGGGTGTACCACATATGACTGACAACTGAATGAATGATATACTGATTCAATGAACTGTCTTCATTATTGTAAGGACATTCATTCTTAACCTCTTTACGCATTATGTTATTCACTGGGCTTTAGCTCACTGCTCATATATATATATGTAGGTGTACAGGCACCGGACCGTTGCTAGGAGCGTCGGGTTATCTCTCTTTTTGTCAAGCTAACGAATGTGCCTCATTGCGAGGTTCCGAGCCGGTTAAAGCCAAGGCTGTTTTGGGGTGTTTTAGATTCCCCTTTTTGGTTATGTCCTGTATAGACTGAGTGAGACTTGTACTGTACTGAATGTTTCTGTATATGTTGTAAATACTGTTCTGTTTCCGAATGTGTATATGTATGAAAAGTCTTTTTGCATACTGACTGTCACAACTCATTAGACATCTTTTAATTACTGTATCAGCTTCCGCCAGCCCCTGTACTCTGTATTACTGTATCACTGTTAAGCAGGCCTTCGGTAATCTCGGATTACTGGCCGGTTACGGTACTAAACTCATAGTGGCGGGTTTGGGTCGTGACAGAAGCACTCGCAGAGTTGAAAATGTATCTTTCTTCCCCTCCTCTTTTGTCTACTCCAGTCCCCAACGAAGAGCTCTTTCTTTACTTGGCTGTCTCCGGTCACGTTATGAGTGTTGTCTTGATTAGAGAGGAAGGGAAAGAACAAAAGCCAGTATACTACATTAGCAAAACCCTCTTGGATGCCGAAACCAGATACCTACCACTAGAGAAGCTGGCATACGCCCTACTGATAGCTTCTAGGAAGCTTGCTCACTACTTCTAAGGACACACTGTCAATGTCCTCACAGAGTACCCTCTAAAGTCTGTGTTCAGCTGAGCTGATTTCTCGGGCCGAATAGCGAAGTGTGCAGTAGAATTGGGGGAGTTTGACATTAAATTCCAACCACGGATTGCTATCAAAGCTTAAGTGTTAGCAGATTTCATAGCTGAGTTCACTCCAGGACCGACTGGCCCCTCCGAAGAGAGCTCGGCCTTAGCAACCGAAATCCACAACACTCATCAAACCTCCGCTGAGGCATGGAAACTTTTCATTGGACACATATGGCAGCTGTTCGTTGATGGATCCTCCAACCAAAAGGATTTTGGAGCGGGAATGGTCCTTATTTCACCAGAGGGGTTTATTTGGGAGCAAGCCGTCAGACTTGGATGGAAGGCTTCCAACAACGAAGCAGAGTACGAGGCTCTGCTAGTTGGTCTCCGCAGCGCTGAACACTTTAATGCAGAGGAGTTGCTCGTTCATAGCGACTCCCAACTTGTGGTGAACCAATTGACTGGAGTATACGAAACTCGCGATGACCGGATGACATCTTATGCAGAACAAGCTAAGCACCTGATCCGCAAATTTCAAGCTATCAGGGTTATGAAAATTGGCTGTGATGGAAATAGCCACGCCAATGCCTTAGCCTGTCTTGGCTCTTTGGTGGACTCCAGAAATGGTCGCTAGATATGGGTCGAATTTGTTCCTCAACCGACTATTGATCCACCCAGCTCGGTCCTTTGTATTGACCTTGGTCCGAGCTGGATGGACACTCTCCTTGCCTTCTTAAAAAATGGTGCCCTTCCAAATGACAAGAAAGAAGCACATAAAACAAGGCACCGAGCTGCGCGATTTTGGATCTCACCTTCGGGCAAGCTCTATAAAAAGTCTTACCTCGGTCCGTATCTTTTTTGTGTTCACCCCAATCTTGTGGAGAACTTTCTTTATGAAATCTACGAGGGGATCTGTGGTAGTCACACTGGAGGTCGGTCCTTGGCACACCGAGCCCTCACTCATAGGTACTGGTGGCCGCGTATGCAGAAAGACGCCCAACAGTATGTCCAAAAATGCGACAAGTGCCAAAGGTTTGTCCCACTCATTCATCAACCAGCCAAGAACCTACTGTGATATATTTATCATATATTTTTTTTATTATCTACTGTGATACATTTATAATAATCAAATATTAATAAAATTTATATCAGACCTATCAGTATATAATAATTGTGAATGTATCACATGATATCATAGGATTGAATCTGATTCTATTTTGTGCACATAGATGAATGGATACATCAATTATGCACCACCAAGACAGAGAGCATAAATTTTAAGAACATCCCACGACCCTAAGGTATTGTGAACTATGTGAGATAGTAATGAGCCGTGCTACGTAGCTCGAAAGAGCGGCCCCCCTAATCTCCCGAAACGAGAAACGAAGTCGTTTCGACGTTTTTGAATTTTTTTTTTGGTTCAATCAGAGAAGAAGAAGCAGACGAAGGGAAGAAAGGAAGAAGAGAAGAAGAAAGAAAGAAGAAGGGAAGAAGGCAGAGGCAGAGGCGGAGGTGACGGCGGCCGGGCGGAGCTGCGACGATCGGCGGAGCTGCGACGATCGGACGATCGGCCGGAATACAGGGGCCTCTGTGTGTGTGTGACTCCATTCCCTCTTCTCTCTTCTCTCCCTCGCTCTCCCTCTCTCTCTCTCTCTTCCTCTCCCTCTCCCCCCTGCGTTTGAGCTCGAAAATGGTCGAAAATGGTAGAAAAAAAAAAAGAAAAAAAAAAAAGAAGCCTAATGCCCAAAACGACAGGGATTAGGGGGGGCAAGTTTCGGGCTCTCAAACATTTTCCGATAGTAATATAGAACATAGTAGGTGGATCTATTTGCCCTTTATGGGCCAAACTAGTTAGATATTCTTTTGCTTTAAACAACATACATTGTAGCTTGGATCACAGTACATGAAATCATCATAGAATTAATGCTTTATCTAATATATTATGATTTTATTATGAATTATTTTTACATTTCAAGTCATTCATGTGGGACAACAAAAATTAAAACAACACATTTCATCAAGTCAAATGATTAATCCTAATTTCTTGGACTTCTTGTAAGAAATAAATGTCATCTTCTAAGTATGTGTTTTCCTATTTTACAAAGGCTCTGTTTGGAGAAATTTATTAGAGTTGCTTATAACTCTTTTTTCATGTTGAAAATTTGTGTCATAAAAATTCTGGAAGCTTGGGAAGGAAAATTTTTGTTTTACTTTTATGATTATCAAGTTTTAACTTGAGAAAATTTACGCAAAACAAGACGTATGAATAGAATTTTTGTTGACGCTTCTTCAGTGATATTTGTTCACATGACTTTTAACTATTCTTGGGTTGATATTCTTGCTTTGAATTTGTGTACACAAAGTTAATTTATATATATATATATGTTTCACCTTCAAATGATTTTCTATGGGTTTTACCTTGTGGATGATGGTTTGTTTAGTAGTATTCATGTATGATTTGTGACATTGTCTTAATATATGTTGGAAATTTTGGGAAATTGTCATTATTTTGCCCTTTGTCTTGATGGATAGCTTTCTATGCTATTTTTTCTTCCAAAACTTAACAAAATGGATCAAAGTTTAGGTATGCTTTGTTTTGTTTTAAACTATATTACCTAAAATAAGAAAATGCACTGACTTTGTTAATTTCAATTAAGAAATAATATCCACCAACTTTTTTTTTACACAATTGTCATTGATATATTGATTAGGCATGCACCATTCTTTGCTACATTTCAACTAATATATATTTATTATATATACCAGCTGTGGGTGGAAAGGCTATACTATACATGTGTAATTTTACATTTAAATTTATTAGATGATTTAATAATTGAGAGATAATTTGATGAATGAGGAAAACTATTTAATAGTTTTGAATAGTTTGATTAATGAAAAAAATAGTTCAACAATTATTGTATAAAGCAATTACTAGCTGTGAAGGGCATTCTTTGAAAAAAATAAAATAAAAAATGTGTGATTAGAATATATCCTGGACTTGGGTTGCCTAGCCCAACCCAGGCCTAAGCTATTTGTAGAACTCGTACTTGAACTTGGGTTAATTATGTATTTAGTTGGGTTCAAGATGGGCTTAACTAACCTGCCCAACTCACATAATTTTGAGTAAATTATTGGGCACCCAAAGAGGTAATGAATGTTCAGCCCAAGCTCCTCTTCTCACACCTCACACACTCTCCATTCTTTTCCAATCCTCCAGGCTTATAAATATAAAAACAATTACATTAAATTAAAGAGTTAATTACCTAGAAGACCTATTTACAAATGTTATAGTAGTTCAGGTCTTATCTAAGATTTTTTAAATCAATAAATCCTATTTAGTAAAACTAAGAATATTATCAGTTTTTTTCAATTTTTAAAACTAATAACATTATCAATTTTGAATAGTAATGTTCCAAATAATTGTTTTATTAACTGAAGAAAAAAAATAGAGTATGGGATTAAACGTTTTTACTTTTCTACTTATTGGTTTAATTCAACTATCCAATAAAATTGAGAACATTATCAGTTTTTTCATTTTTAATTTTTTTTTCCAGCTTTGCACATCAATGTTCCATCATCATGCTCCTTTATAGACACAAATTTTTCAATTTTGCATAAAAAAATAATTTAGTTTTTTCAAATTTTTTCAAAAAAAAAAAAAAAATAGTTTAGTTTTGCACATAAATTTTTTTTTTATAATTTGAAAGTTGATCTTTAAAGTTTTGAAATCAAAATAAATGTCAAAGCATCATATTCCTTTATAGATAATCATAAATGATGAACACTTATTGTTTGAAGGGCAATTTCAGTGTAAAGGTCAAAAAAATCTTAGTTAAGACACAAAGTATAAGTTCATAAATTAGAATTTATGTTAAATGCCCCTAAATTAAACAATCAGAATGTAACAATATATATTTATAAACCTAAAAATTAATCCCAACAACCAACAAAAAATAAGCTTATAGAGAGGAAATAAACTCAATATAATACGACTAGGGCTGCAAATGAACAGAGTCGTTCATGAACAAGCTCGAGCTCGGCTCGGTAAGAGCTCGTTCGAACTCGGTTCGTTAATTTTTTTTGCCGTTCGAGCTCGAGCTCGAGCTCGTTAAATTTTTAATAAACAAGCCCAAACACTCTAAAGCTCGGCTCGTAAGCTCGGCTCGTTAGCTGGCTCGTTCAATATTTATTATTTATATATTAAATAATATAAAATTATGTATAAAAAATAAGAGAAATATGCTATTTATATATTTAAAAAATATAAATGTAAATAATACTTAACTATAGATAGTATATTTATATAATAGTGATAGTAGATATTATTATTTTAGTAAAATATGGATTTTTTTTTAGTATGTTTATATATATTGTATATATAATTGTAACTTTAGTCTCACATGCAAGTATGAATTTATAAATTTTTTGGCTCGTTAAGGTTCGTGAACAGGCTCGAGCTCGAGTCGAGCCTAGGCCAACTCGGCTCGAGCTCGGTTCGTTAAATTTTTATTCAGCTCGAGCTCGAGCTCGAGCTCGTTAAAATCTTAATAAACAAACCCAAACACACTAAAGCTCGGCTCGGCTCGGCTCGTTTGCAGCCCTAAATACGACATAATAATGAATGAGCAATAATCAATCCCCAACCTCCAAGTTAAGAATGTACATGAATAACCAATTAAACTAAGTAAGTTGATTTTTGTTAGCTAACCTAATGCTTAATTTAAGAACCATTTTCCATTGGCATGATTGATATATAGAGATAGGTATTTCATCATTATGTATTATATGTTATATATATGGGTTGGTGTTATGACTTCATTACAAGGGGCATCAACGAATATGAGATGGTATGTATATATATATCCTTGTAATTAAAAATTGGCATTCTTCAAATCCCATTACATCATATATTATATATACAAGAATCTCATTATATCAGTTACAACATTTGATAAAGTCAACATGACATGGAACAATATATTACTAATGTTATAAAATTGGATAAATGAAAAGAAAATGACCTCAAAAAATACATATGTTTTAAGAAAAATGTTTGAAACGCCTAATAAAATTTTCATAATTTCACTTAGAATAATGCAAAATGATAGGTGTCAATTTTTTATTTGTCACATACTGTTTTATGTGAAGGCTCTAATTTTTTGCCACATCATTAGAGGTGTATTTGAAAATATCAAATGT
Source organism: Camellia granthamiana (assembly GCA_036172215.1). Taxonomy (NCBI): domain Eukaryota; kingdom Viridiplantae; phylum Streptophyta; class Magnoliopsida; order Ericales; family Theaceae; genus Camellia; species Camellia granthamiana. The sequence continues at coordinate 92,515,727 of CM069909.1, forward strand.
GAGTTTCTAACCTTACTTATAATGTTTGACTTTTGAACAAATTAACATATTAATATGTCCGTACGAATCATATCCTTAGTTAGTGTAAAAACTTTGTATAATTTATTATATGAAATTAATTAATTAACAAGAAGATGATTTAACATGCTCATCATCAGAGCAACTCCAACATGCTAAGTCATATTTGTTTAGATAGACTGAATAATAAGGGATTGTAATGCAACGGACTATTTTTAGTTTTAAGATTAATAGTTCCTAGACTATTTGATTGAAAATAATGTGTAGCCTATATTTATTTTGTCATAAGATTAGATTTCTAGACATGACTATTTTAGTAAATCACATGTCTGATTAGGAAATTATGAAGAAGGATAACTTCTCAAAAGACTATTTTGTCCTTTTAAATTGTTTACAATGGCAATACTAAATTTGAAATATATTTTATTTTTTACTAAAATAATTTTTAATTTTATTTAAATACGACATTAGAATTATATTTTTATTTATGATTTTGCTAATATAAAAGAAAAAAAATAAATAAGAGAATATATTATGAGATTAATTTACATGTTTTAAAAAAACTTAAAAATGAAGAAAATAGATGTCATATATATTTTTTCTTTTAAATATTAGAAGTATATTTCCTTTTATTATTTTGCTAATACCAAAGAAGAAGGGGAAAAAAAAAAAGACTATTATATATCATGAGATTAATTTATACATGTTTTAAAAAAAATTCAATATGTTTAAAAAAAAATAAATGTTATATATTTTAGGTTAATTTCTTCATTTAACTATCTAATCCGAGGGTTGGATCAATCCTTCCATTTCTATCCCCCATGGGATTGAGTTATTCCACATATGGGAGACAATTAATCCTACTAAACTATTAGTCTGACTTTCACTTTTTTTAACCAAACATTAGACTATTTACTTTGTTGGACAGGGAGTCCAATAGTCCAATCTTTTGTTAAATTTATGGCTTGTTTGGGAAGTTACAATTTTAATTTAAAAAGTCAATACAAAAGGGTTAAAAAAAAAAAAAAAATTCTCTATTTTTTGCACCTTTTTTTTATATAAAAAGTAAAAAAATCATCCTAATACATACTAATTTTTTTTACCTCATATTTTAATTAAAAAATCAAAAAATTACTAAAATAACCTATTCTCCAATTATAAATCATTTCATTATGGACACTTGATTTTGGTTAACTACAAGATTTTGGACTATTTAATTAAAGTCTTTTTGTTAAGGATGGAAAATATTTGTGTACTCTAATATCTTAAGATGCATCATTTGTTTAGTAAGTTGTGAGCCGGGTACCAAGTTATTAAAAGTTATTAAATGATTTATGTGCAAAACAGATGTACACTATTATTTATATTATTCAGCCGTACAAGAGGTAATAAGAAGCCACATCAGCATCAAACTCATGCTAAACATGTTCTTTCCCATGGCCAAAAACATGCCTCCATAAACATGCCTCCATGAGCATTGTAAACACGTCATATTATTCTAATTTGCCATATGGTTTGTAACACTGCGTTGACCAAAAACATATACCTCCATCAATCACTTGCCAACATAAAAATTTACTTCTAGTTTCTATGCTTGTTATTAATTAATGGGCAGTTACGAAGTGTCACCATTAGTCATATATTTTTACTCTCTCTCTCTCGTTTTAAAAAAACTCTCTCTCTAAAAAACTTTCATCTTGGGCTTCACCGCTGGTCAGCCGGCCGCCGCCTTTGGCCATGGCGGTTGGCTGGCATAGCTTTTCTTCTTGTGTTTGATGCTCTTTTCTCCTAATAATCTTGAGCCCCCATCTGTTTTTCAGATCTAATCTCTAGATTTGCTTAGGATGTTGTTGTTTAGGATGCTTGTTTTCACAGCTTTGATAGGTGGTTTTGGTGCGTTCTTTCTTCGAATGAAGAGGTTCGGTGGTAGTGGTGCTTCGGCCAAGGTGTTCAGTTTCGGCCATGGGTTTCGGTGTAGAGTGGTTGCGTTGACCATGGGTGGGTTGGTTCAGGAACTTCATTCGGGCACTTCTCTGTGAGCGAGAGTTTGAGTGGTGGAGGATCCAGAGTTGTTTTGGATCTTCATTCGAGCGCTCCGTGTGAGTGGGAGTTTGAGGGGTGATTTCCGTTCAACTCTATGGTGGTTGGAGTTTGTGGTCGAGAAAGAGGAGAATGGAGCCGGGTCTACAAAGAGGGGACTGCTCAGCGTTGTTGGTGAGGATCAACCGAGGGAGGTGTTTGGGAGAGGAAAACTGTGGGAGAAGTGTAAGATGGAAAACTGGGTTTTCAGGGTAGAAGCGTGGTGACAGCAAGGAGGAGAATGGAACCGGGTCTGCAAACTGGGTTTTCAGGGCTGAAGTGTGGTTTCCAGTGGTTGCTGAAGAAGAACCAAATGAGGAGGCAGCAGCAGCAAAAGAGGAGGCACCTATAGCAGTCCCGGCGGAGGTCGAAGTTGAGAGGAGAAACCAGCAAGGAGGAGAAACCAGCAGGTTTTGCAGTCACAGGTGGTCGGTGTTTGTGTTCGGTTATGAGGAGTTTGGAGCTGGGCAAACAAAGAGGGGACTGCTCAGTGTTGGGGGTGAGGATCATTCGAGGGTGGTGTTTGGGTCACGGAGAAGAATCACAGGAGGTGGTTGCAGCAGCTGTAGAAGAGGAGAGTGAAGAAAGAAGAGGCTGTCGACGGGTGGTTCTCGATGGGTGGTTGTGTGTCCGGCAATGGAGGTTGAGTGTCCGACAATGGTGCAGGGTGCTTCGAGTCAGGCGTGGGGCTCAAGAGTGTATCAGTTTTGTGTCAGACGTGGGGTGTATAGCTATGGTGTAGGTGGGGGCTCAAGAGTTTGGTTCTTTTATTTTGTTTTTTTTATTTTGTTTTAGTTGTTTTTAAAATATAAAATCGTGAGGCTAAGGGGTTGGTTGTAAGATTGCGAGTAGCAGTAGTAGGAGAGTGAGTTTTTACTCTTCGAATTTCTCTCAGTGCATTTTATTTCCTTGTACCTGTAATTTTCATATTTTTAATGAAATTTTTCTTTGCCGATCAAAAAAAAATAAAAATTAGTGGGCAGTTAATTTCCGATGTACCCCAAAAAAAAAAAAACTAGACAAATCCAGTTCACCTTGAGTCAATGATGGATCGGGGGGGTGGGGTGGGGGAGCGGCCGCACCCCTAAAAATTTGAAAAATATCATTTATTATATTAGAAATTTTAAAATAATTTAAAATTATAGGAGTTCACATTCCCAATTTTTTTTTAGATAATTTCAAAATTATATAGAGTAGTCCTCCCAATTTTTCAAACTATAGAGTAGCCCTCCCAAAGTCTCAATCCTGGATCCGTCCTTGCCCTGAGTTCATTACAGAATATTATATATTTTGATAATTTCATCCATTTATTTATTTGATAATTATAATTATGTGATTTTGTTGTTTATCTCCACAAAAATGGACCATCTAGATAGATATAATAAAATCTCGTGACTACAATTATCAAATTAATTTTGTTTTATTTTTTATTTTTATTAATGATCTACACATAGGTCTACAAAATGAATAAATAAGAAAGTAGTGGAGTTTGTGGCAGGTTCATTAGCACAGGTTGCAACCTCTAGTTCACTCAAGAGAAGATGTTCCCTCCCCTTAATTATTTATTGAAATAATTTCGCAAATATTAGACAATTAATGGAATTTTGGTGCTACTAGCTAGCCTCTTTATGCAATACATAAAAGGGTTATCCAATCATCAAATTCAATGTGGTTCCCCGATATAGTTGATATTGTGAGTAATATTTAGGGCAAATTACACAAATAGTCCCTATAGTTTGGGGCTTGTGTCACTTTGGTCCCTGACTTTTCAATTGTAACACATTTGACCCTGAATTTTAAATCTTGTTTCAAATAAGGACAATTGAATATATAATTAGATTTTCAAGGATAAAATTGTCAATTTGATAAAATATAAACTAATTTGACAAAAATAAATGTCAAGCAAATATCTTTGAATTTTTAAAAATTATTTCTACCTACTAAAAATAAAATTATGTAAAATTAATAAATCTTTTAGACATTTATTTATTTTTTTTTACCAAATTAATTTTTATTATGTGTTTGGATGATGATCATGTAAAATTAATTTTAAAAAATTAATCATGTAATTTTTATTAATTTTAAATAATTTTATCATTGGTGGATAAAAATAATTTTAAAAATATTAAAAATATTTTTTTGACATTTATTTTTGTCAAATTAGTTTATATTTTATCAAATTGACGATTTTACCCTTGAAAAATCTAATAATATTTTCAATTGTCCTTATTTAGAACAAGATTCAAACTTCAGGGTCAAATGTGTCACAATTGAAAAGTCAGGGACCAAAGTGACACAGGTCCCAAACTATAGGGACTATTAGTGTAATTAACCCTAATATTTAATTGGGGAGGTATTATAGTGCCTGATATTTTTTTTATTTCTAAAACTTTTTATTCCTTATCTCAAAACATCTATATTTATTAAATTTTATTTCGAAATTACTACACCTAAAGATTTTTAAATGATGGTGATTGGAATAGTAAGAGTTAAATTTGAGGAATGGGGAAAACTTTGTCACATGATGTCACATGTTTCTATATATAAGTCTCCAAGGCATGTTATGTGAAAAAGCCGTACAAGTAGAAGGAAGGAAATCAATGGCTACTACACAAACACTTTTCGTGCTCATCATTTCCATCTTCTTCATCCTCATCTCCATCTTCACATCCCAAGTTGTCTCCGTTGTTCCTGAACAATGCCCACTGGAGTCCAGCGACTGCGTGGACAAGTCCAAAGCTTTGCCACTCAAAATCATTGCCATTGCCTCCATACTAGTGACCAGCATGATAGGAGTGAGCTCGCCTCTTCTCACCCGTTCCATCCCTGTTCTCGGGCCTGATCGCAGCCTCTTCGTAATCGTGAAGGCTTTTGCAGCCGGAATCATACTAGCCACCGGGTTCATGCATGTGTTACCGGACTCTTTTGACATGTTGTCGTCGAGTTGCTTGCCTGAGAAGCCATGGCGCAAGTTTCCTTTCAGTGGTTTTGTGGCAATGTTTTCGGCCATTGGGACTCTTATGGTGGATTCAATAGCTACGAGCTTGTATAGCCAGAGGAATAGAGGTGGTGGCGGGGTTATACTGGAGAACAGTGATCATGAGGTGGCGGTTGAGGGAGGAGACGAGGAGGAAGAGGTGGGTGGTGGACATTTCCATGGCCACCACCACCACCACGGCGCGGCGGTGAAGGAAGGAAGCCAAGGCACACAACTATTGCGGTATAGAGTGGTTGCCATGGTCAGTTTTCTACTTTACATTTAATTTCCAACATCTTCTACTTACATCTCAATTTCCCTACAGATTCACAATAAATTATTTAGCCTGCGTTTGGTTGTGTTTTGTAAATGTGATTTGAGAGTATGAGTTGTATTTTGAGTTTGTGAGTTGTAGAATTATGATTTGAGTGTAGAAAATTTGTTTAGTTATGGTTTTTAAATAGAGTGTTGAATTGTGTTTTGAAGATGTATTTTGAATTAAGTTTTGAAAGTTTGATGTGACATGTGAAAGGTGAAAATTTGTTTGGTGATGTGTTTTGAAAATAGTTTTCAAAACTTAATTCAACCAATAATTTATAATCAAACACACAACTCATATATCGATATCCGTATTTTTTATCAACAATAATAACCAAACTATATTAAAAATACTGAAATTAAAAATTAATTTTTTCTTCAATTAATTTTTTTTCAGTAATTTTTTTGAATAATTTTTTTTTTTTCAAAATAAATTTTCTATTTGAACTTATTTTGTGTCAATTAATTTTTCTGTCAATTAATTTTTTACGTCTGCGTTTTTAATTTTTTTTAAAATTTTTGTTGAAGTCAACAACTTTTCAGAATACATATTGATCAAAATTAACATAAATCAGTTTGTTTAATATTTTTAAATACAAATCAAAACGTAAACATTATCAAACATTATCAATTTTTTTCATTTATTACATTTTATTAATTTAATAAAAGAATCACTCCTTCATATGCATTATTGTAGTTACCCATGAACGGGTCATATAATTGGTGGGATTGAAATTTGTGTGTAAAATTACCAATTTACCCCTTGAATGACAACAAAATGAATAAGGTTAATCATGTAATTTCACTTTGCAATACACCTACCACTCCTACTCTAGTTGTCTGTTCAACACAGCTACAATGAAGAAAAGCAAAGGCCAAGTCAAAACCTGCAAACAAAAAGTAATCAGTATACGATTGTAAGGAAAAAAGAATAAATAAATATAAGATTAAAAAAAAAATGGTTTGCACCTTCTGAACCTCCAGGGACTACCGGCCGGTCATCCGGCCGGTCATTCGGTTTAGTCACCCCTTCGTCTTCCGCACTCAGTTTTGCTATCTGTTGCTTATTTGTTCTGTTTTTTCACCATTTATAAAATGGTCTGAGTTCTATGTGAAAACCATTCGTGACGAATTTTCAGTCTGATCTTTCACACAGACAAAGGAAGATGAGTAGATTAGTTTACATGAAAATTTTCAGAGAGACATGGCGATGAAAGCTTTTCAGAAAGGAAGAAGAAAAGGCTGAAACGTTGAAAGTTGAGAAATGAATCATAGGCTGCCAAACGGGTTTTCAAATCGTAGTTTGAATTATGTGGTAGAATTGTATTTTGAAAGTGCTATCCAAACGTGAAGCGCGAGTGATGGTGTTGAAACGTAATTTGAAAGCACAACCAAACAGAGCCTTAATAATTTTAGTGTGCATCTCTATTTTATTGTTTACATTTGTTACATGTTGACTTGACACACAAGTTTATATGTTCAAGGATGTTCTTTAAGATACTAAAAGTGAGTAATGCAGGTATTGGAATTGGGAATCATAGTTCATTCAATAGTGATAGGGCTAGCACTGGAGCTTCAAACAACACTTGCACCATAAAGCCACTAGTGGCTGCCCTATGCTTCCATCAAATGTTTGAAGGAATGGGCCTTGGTGGTTGCATCCTCCAAGTAATTATATTTCTACTAAGTTTTTAATTTTTTGTACTTGTATCTTATATATATATATATATATGGGTCAACTTTTATTCAGTTTTATAAATTGGATCGGTTTATTTTAACATATAATATTCATCACATATCTTAATCTAACAATCTGAGTTATTCATTTTGTAAGTTTATATATGTACATCATCTATGAAAAAATTAAATTGATTAGAAAAATTAATTGTTACATGATTTCATCATATTTGTCATAAAAAAAATAAGCGCTTTGTTTTCAAAATCATACTTCGTCGTTTAATTTTTGTAAAAACAAATATGATAAAAATATGTGACTATCGAATTAATATAATATTTTTTTGAATGATTTAAACACAAAATCATATCAAATGAACAAATCAAATCATTAAATTATGACCCGTAATGGTCCCATGAACCTAATTGGACCGGTCAAGCTATCCCATGTATATGTATTATATAGCTTCTTATATACCTTCTTTTTTATAGCTTCATATATTACGTTCATTTTTCTTTTCTTTTTTTTGTGTCTATTTTTGCTGCGATTTGGCAAGTAGGTTGGGATTAAAAAATACAAAAAGACATAATACGCTAAATAAGTTAATAAGACAAAATGTCACATCCAAATCATAATCATTTTAATTTTTCCCTCGCAAAAAAATAAATAAGTCAAAAAATTATTTCCAACCAAAAAATTAGACTAAAAAAGTTTTTCCCAAAAGTTTTTCCCAAACTAACCTTTGTCTTATTTGTTTTGTCTGACGCCACGCTTCATCTACTTTTTGTACATGTAATTGTTATTGTGTATATGTATATATAGGCAGAGTACAAGTTGATGAAGAAGGCAGTGATGGCATTCTTCTTCTCTGTAACAACACCATTTGGGACTTTCCTCTCTCTAAAAACCTCTCTCCCTCTTCTCTCTCTATAAACCTCCTTCCCCGGCCTCTTTTTTGGCTGGCCGGCCGCCGCCTTTGGCTATGGCAGTCGGCTGGCCTAGCTCGTTTCGGCGGCTGTCCTGTTAGTTTTTTATTTCAATAAACTTGAGTCTTCCATTTTCCCCACCTAGGTGTGCTCTTTGTTTGCTGCGGGAGAGGTATTGGTGAGTTGGGGGTCGTTCAGTTTTTTTCTTCGCGGGCTGTCCTGGTTTGTCTTCGGGTGTCTTCTTGTATTTCAACCTTGCCGTGTTAGCCGATTCAGCAGGGGGTCCAGGTTTTTCATTCGTGCGCTTTTGGCGATGAGGAGTTTGAGGGGTGCACTCTGGCCCGTAAGCGTTTCTGTTCATTCCAGTTTTCACTTGAGCGCTCTTCTTCGACCGAGAGTTTGAGGAGTGTACTTCTACCATTTGTATGGAGCTACGGTGTGGGTTAGTAGACCTGTGAGGTAGAAGTCCTAGTGGGAGTTAAGAAGACAACTTGGTGGGAGCTGTGTTGTGGGTGCGAGTTAAGAAGACAACCTGGTGGGAGTTAAGAAGACAACCTGGTGGGAGCTGTGTTGTGGGTGCGATTTGGGGGTGCCGGTGAGCTGTGGTCTGTGGGTGAAGTTGCAGCAGTGTGGAATCTTATGCAGGGGCGTTGCTGGTTTTCCCGATGGTGGCTATGGGGTCTTCTCAGCCGGTGTGGGTAGTGGGAGTTGGGAGTTGCAGCAGCTTAGGGGTGGCATGTTGATGCAGCAGAGGCGTAGGGTGATGATGAAGCTGAGGCGTAGGGTGTTGGGTGCTGTAGCAGCAGAGGCGTGGGCCTGACAGAGGCGTGGGTTGTTGATTAGTTGGGTGTTTAGTTTGGGCTGCTTTGGGTGTTGTTCAGTTTTTCTAGTTGATTTGAATGTTTTGGTGGGTGCATTGTTCTCAGACTCGGACCGGTGAGCGAACCGGAAAAGGGACCGGGTGGACGGGTCACCGGTTCAACCGTCGGGTCAAAGCGGTCGAACCGTGACGTCATAATTAATATTATATAATTAAAAAATATAAATAAATAAAAAAATATATATAAATACTCAAATAAAAATAAAAATTATTGTATAATATTTATTAATAATATTTAATAAAGTCATAATTGGTAAAAAAAGACACTTGTTTTAAAGAAATTAAATTTTTTAAGCATTCCCTCCAAACAAATTGATTTAATGTTAGGTTTAATTTTGGAGGGAAATGAAATTTTCAACTCTCCCTCCCATCAATATGTTTCAAATAATTTAATTGAATTCCACATAGAATTTTGGAGGTTCTTTTTGAAAAATCTTTTCCTATAAATAGGAATAGACTTTCATAATCTTCTCCAACTTCCAATGAGACTCTTCCTTATGAGAGGAGACTCTTGAAGTAAGAATTTTTAGTCAAAATTTTAAAATATATTTATAATATATATATAAATATATAAGAAAGAAAGAAAGAAAAGAAAGAAAGAAAAATAAAAAAAAAACAAAAAGAACACCGGTCTGACCGGCTCAAAACCGGTCCGGGTCGCCGGTTATTCCGGTTCGACCGCCGGTTCCGGCGGTTTTCAAATTCCAGGCCGGTTTTGGTCGTGGTCCGGTTCTGGAGGGTTGACCGGACCGGAACTAGGCCCAGGTTCCCGGTTCGACCGGTCCGACCGGCCGGTCCGGTCCGGGTTTGAGAACCATGGGTGGGTGATTATCTGGTGGCTCTTGTATTTTAAATTTTAGTTAAGTTCTGTTTAACTTTGTTTTAAAAAAAAAAAAAAAAAATCGAGAGGTTTAGGGGTTGGTTGTATGGATGCCAGTAGCAGTAGTAGGGGTATTTTTATACTTCCGAATCTCTCTCGACGCAGGTCATCTTCCTGTACCTTTAATTTCATGCTATTAAATGAAATTTTTCTTTACTGATCAAAAAAAAAAAACAACACCATTTGGGATAGCACTAGGGATGGCTGTTGTCAAACAGCTACAGAGAAAACAGTCCAAGCTCCTTGATCACTGTTGGACTCCTCAATGCCGCCTCTACTGGACTTCTCATCTACATGGCTCTGGTTGATCTCCTCGCCGCTGATTTCATGGGTCCTAAGTTACAAGCTAGCATCCACCTTCAAATCAAATCCTATGTTGTTGTTGTTCTAGGCGCCGGCTTGATGTCCCTCATGGCCAAATGGGCTTGATGTACCATATATATATATAGATTAATGCTTGAGAGCATTAAAAAGGAAGCACTAAGAAAGCACTAATGAGGTGACTCCCTTTGATGTGATGTTTGTCTCTTTTATTTGTTTGTTTGTTTTTTTTTTTTTTTTACATTTTTCAGCTCATTAGAGCTATTAGTGGTGTGTTTTTTAATAGTCTCAATCACTTATATATATATATGAATAATGATTGATCCATTATTGGAAGTTGATTTGTAATTATGTGAAGAAATGCCATGAGAATAAATTATATATATATTCTATCTATGTATGCATGGTTGGTTAAACAATGTTATGTTTCAAAAAATGTAAATTGTGATGTTTCAACAAAGGTACTTATTTGTATTTTCTAAGTTAATGCTTTATATTTTGTCCTACCCAATGAGGCGCACAGTCTACCAAATCCTATCCCAGGAAAAAAAAGTTTAATTTACCTAAGTTGGTTGTAGACTGATTAGGCAATAGGTTTCATTTTCTAACCTCACCCACTCCTCACACCTCACCCCACTAAGCGTGCGAGCAAGAAATGGCACAGACTGGGCAGTTGAGCTGCTAAGCTAATTCAACTCCTGCAAGATGGTTCGTCTTGCGTGGAGAGGTGGATTTTTAACGGGCTTTTATCAGACTCATTACATATTTGTGAGGGTTTTCATCAAGATCTTGACATTTGAAATGGAATATGATTGGTGAAAAAATTATGCTCCACTTATTTATGTTTGTGATTAAGCTTTCGTTTGGCATGATAGATTTTTTTAATTTTTTGGCTATTTTAGTTAAAAAAGGCAAAATAAAATTTTTAACCCAATAAAATAAAACATCACATCCACTCATAATCATTTTATTTTTTCTCTCACAAAAGTCAAAAAGTCAAAAATTTATCCTAAAAAAGATTTTTTAACTCCAGACTAAAATAATCAAAAAATCAATTCACATCCTAACCGAATCCTAAATAATAATAACCTTGACAATTGGTGATTGATCCGTAACATGGCACGCAATGCCCACGTATGCCTCTAATTTTCTCATACCCATTAAAACAAAAATTGTATGAATAAAAATTTATTATGTGACTAAAATTTATTTTAAGGAAATAATATATCTCTCTAATTTAGAAATTTTAAGAGAACACTAATGATGTAAAAAAATTTTAAAAAAAATTAAAATCAAAACATCACATCACATAAGACCAACACACCAATTAAAACTATTAAAACTCTTAATTTAGAGTTTCTAATCTTTTTTTTTCTTTATTTTATATGTAGACTCTGTGATATATGGGTTGAATTTGGATAATAATTTTTTTTTTTATCATTTTATATACATCAATTCTGTGCACTTATTTTTATTATCAAAAAAATTTAGACATCTCAAATTTTTTATCAAAATTTTTATTAAATAATCACAAGCTTTGCACATGGTGTGCAAACCCATGTAAATATATGATAGAAAATTTGATAAATTTTTTTTTTTTTTTTTTTTTTGGCATTTTCAGGTTTTTTTTTAGGAAGAATTACTTGACAGTGACGGCAGTGAAAAAAATTATAAATTACAACTTTGCTAGATAGAGACCTCCACAAATTTCACACCAACAACTTTCACTCACTTATGATTGATTTAAAAAAGAAAAAAAAAATTTTAAAAATAAAAATATATGATTTATGATTGGCTCATATCATTGCGGTGGTTATAGAGATCTTCTCAAATGAGAGTTTCAAAGTATGTTTGTTTTTAAATTTTAATACTGCATATGCAACGTCACTAGAATTCTAAAATACGTGGGACCCACAGTAAAGGGTGATTTGGCCTCCTTAAATAATATATCTTTTTATCTTTTTTTATCACATCACCTCTCTATTTTTTTATATATTTTTTTTGTAAAAAGACAAAAAATACACGAATCATTCCAAAACAATCCCTAACTTAAAGGGCCCACAATCTCACGACAGTGGTGACACGAGCAGCAGCAAGAGGAAAAAATGCCAACACAGCTGCCCTTTCTTCTACCCGTTAACAACCAAGGGTTTTCGGTAGTTTGGCGTACGACCACGCTCGTACTAGTATGATTAGTGAAAAATAGAAATGCTCTAAATTATTAATGGCACTTTTTTTTATGAAAAATAGGTTGGGTATGAGTTGGGTTTTGAAGTGATATGGTAGATAGGTGATGTGACTTAAATAAGATGATGTGACTTTTTTGACCTTTTGACTTTTTTAGATCATGCCAAACAAGGCTTAAATTTTTTTATCAAATCCTTTATATAAGTGAGAGATCTACACATATATAATTTATGTGGGTCTCATATCCATATGAGAGATTTGATAAAAAATTTAACAATTTGTTTGGAATCCCTAACATAACTCGTGAAAAATATATAATATTAATTATTTATGTTAGGTGATTGAAAAATACAAAGACATAAGAGTATTTGGTGTGATTTATTTTGGTCTAGTTATAAATTTTAACTTTGGAAAAATTATTTTGAACTATTTAATTAAAGAGTCCAACTTGTCTCATGTTAAGATTAAGACTGGACCCATCCAGTCCGGCCCATGGGTTCATTTTTTGCCTCCGTTTCGATAATTCGAATAATTCAATATATAGAAACTCGTTTAATACATATTCCCGTAAAAAAATCACGTTAATCAAATATCGATAACTATTTAATCGGATCAGAATTTTGTCAACCGTTTATTTTTTACCATTCATTTTTTTAATAAAAAATATGATCCGATCAAATAGCTATCGATATCTGATCAACGTGATTTTTAATAGGAATATAGTACTTAACAAGTTCTACACATTGACGGTTCGAATTATCGAAAACAAAACCCAAAAAATAGTCCTATGGGACGGGCGAGACAGGTCCAATCTTGATCTCAACTTAAGATAAGCTGAACCCTTGATTAAATTTGTTTTAAATTATTTTTAATTATAGCAACTTATTTTAATTCAAAACGATTATCCTTAGATTTTTTTTTTCAACAAATAAAAAAAATCCAAATGATTCCAAATTATTATGATTATTATCATTTTTTTGAGAAATGTGAACTAGTAATAAATAATAAAAAAATAAAAGTTAATTCAAAAAGTTATATTACAGCTTACTTATTAAATACTATTTTATCAATTTAATTTATATTTCAACAACTGCATTAAATAAAATTAATAACTTCTAACTAAAACTATAATTTATAAACTGTTCAGTTATAATCTACCATCTGTTTTAACAGTTACACTAAACACTTCCAATGAATAATAATTGATAAGAGAGTACAGCACATGATATTTCGAGACTATTGTACAATGAAAAATGATATACAAGTTAATTTTCTAAACTCATTTTCTAGACCAATAATATATAAGTGATATGATTCATTGATAATTAAAAGGATATAAAAAAGAATAAGGTTAGGGATCATAAAAAAATATCATGAAGATAATTATGAAAGATTCTTCACCTTTAGATTACTCATATAATTAAACACCACACACTAATCACCCACTAATCAAGTAATAAAAAATCTTCATGATAAATTTCATGATATATTTTTTCATAATTCTTAACATTATTGTATAAAAAAATATCATTACCTTAAATATTTAATTAATTAATACATCATTAAACTTAAAAAATTAATTTAATTTTTAGACTCGTATAACATGTGTTCCACAATTTTCCAAACAACCAACAGTAAACTGATGTTTCTCTCTCTCTCTCTCGCTGTCTCTCTCTCTCTCTCTGGCCTCGTTTGAGAATATGCTAATTTAGTAATTTTTTTGACTATTTGGCTAAAAAGGTAGGTAAAAAAAAACTTGTATGTTTGGGATGACTTTTTGGCTAATTACAAAAAGATGTGCAAAAAGTAGAGAGAAAAGAAAATCTTTGATTTTTTTTGTATGAGTGATTGACTTTTTGACAAATTTAATAACTTTTTGGCTAATTGACTAAAAAGGTAAGTCCCCAGGGCCTCTCTAGAAAAGTCATGGGCCAGTTGTCAGGTTAGGGTTTTTGTACCCTTTGGAGGACAGAGTTTCAACGCAAAATAATCACTTGAAATTCCTCCAGATAAGGTGTGAACGGAACAGAACAGAACCAGGACATGGTATGGAAGCTTCCCTTTCCGTGCTTTCAATTTGATTCCTACTTCTTATATTTGCATCTAGATTAGTATTTTAATAATATAGTTCATAGATTTGATTAAGTGGGTTGACTTTGTTTCATGATTTCATAGATTTGTGGCCTTTGAATTCTTACGTTTAGCCTTTTTGGTTGTTGCCGATCATAAACTGGAGTTTTATATCCAGTTTTTTTTTATGGTCTTTTTCTTAGATTTTGATTTGAAAAATAAGAGTCGGAACATCCCTGGTAATTGGCGTTTCAAAAACAAGAAAAAGGATTTTTTTTTTCTCAATGAATTTAGTTTAAGTTTGATTTCGAAATAGTATCAGAGTTGTTTGATGAAAATGTTATCTTTTGTGGCTTTGGCTTTAAAAAGATGCTAAATTTTTCGAGTTTTGTAGGTTTGTTGATGGTTTGTGAGTAGATTTTGATACCAAAACACAAGTAATAGAGTTACAGAACTGTTGTTGATTCCCGGGGAAGTTGGTGAAAATGGAAGAGCAAGTAATTTTTGGTTGTGGGGTCTTATGTGAATTCATCTAGGGAAGTGAAATTAGAAGAAGATGAAGAAGATTTCCGGAGCTGTTGCGAAGATGAAGACGAATTGAAGGAGAGGGAAGAAACCGCAAAGGAAGGTTCAAAGAACAATCTTGATGATGTTTCGGTGAATATGTTCTTCAAGGGTGTATCAATAGCAGAAGCTGGAGATTGTGGTGCTGGGGTCTCTGGGATTGGTGTAGTTATAGAAAGATCAGCTAATTTTCCTTCTATTCAAGTGCAGAAAAAGCTTGATTTTTTTGTGGATGAGTCTGTGGCGGGACTATTTAGCTTTGATGGATGGTCTGTTGGAGGCTGCACAAAATAAGATTATGCGGGGTATTTGCTTTTACTGACTCGGAGATTTTATATGATCAGGTGAGAGATCCATTTTTATACAAAAAACATATAAGTTCCTTACCTTACATTCTCTGTTTTGAATTTGGATGATGGCATTTAATTTGGTTGCTAAAGTAGTTTGTTTATGATCTAAGTGTCCTCTATTTTTAAATTAAGTTATTGAGATTAAATTCTATATTGCTGCCCACTAACCCAAGGTTTCTGGACAAACAATAAATTCATCCACCTCACAAAATTGTGGACGTCATCAAAAATTTTGTCACCCACCTATAAACACCCTCCCTCACCTGATTACCACCCTCTCCTTTCCCTCTTTGTCTTCTTTTTCCCTCTCTGCCAACAACCATTGATCACCGCCAACGTTGATGACTGCCTCTCCCTCACCACTAATAACCACCGCTTCTCTCCCACCTCCCTTGCCAATTGTCACCACTCCTCCCCCTTTCCTATCTCCCAATACAATGGTGTGAGTTAGTAAGAGCATCTAATGCATTCCGTAATACATATTTACTAATATAATATAAAAAGAGTATTTACTAATCAAATAACTCTTAACAATATGGGAAGAGATACGGGGCAGTGGTAGCCGGTGGGATGTGATGGTTTCGCAACAATTAAATGATCAGCTACAGTTAGTGGCGGTAGGGAAGGGGAAGGGGAAGGGGAAGGGGAGGGGGAGAAACGATGATGATTAGGTGTTTGTTGTTTGCTGTGTTACATGGACTCGCTGGTTTAGGGCAGAGCACCCGTGTCGACACGACACGACACGGGTGCGGGTGTGAGATATGTGTCGGATTCTCCTATTCTCTCTCGGACACGGCTCTTTACAGTGCAAAAGAAATGAAAGAGATGAGAGCAAGAAAGTACCTGGTCGAACCAGTCGATCCAGTCGAAGATCGAAGACCGAAGACCTCGATTGAGCTCCATCCTTTCGATCCAGTCGAAGATCGCACCTCCATCAGTTGATCGAACAGCCGACACCCAGACGACTTCGAAAATTCTCTCTCTCTCTCTCTCTCTCTCTCTCTCTCCCTCTCCCTCGCGATCGCGATCGATGGCTTCGTTCGTCTCTGTCGTTCGGCTCTGTCTATTCTATCTCTATATAATAATAATAATAGTTTATATATAATAATAATCTATATATAACAATAATAGTAGTTTATATATAATAATAATAATAGTTAAAGGAAATGAATAATAAATAATAATAATAATTATTATGATAACTATAATAATAACTATTATTATTATATATTACATAATAATTATTATATAACATATAATATATTTATAAGATAATATATACTTATATATATTAATAAATAAAATAAAATTAATTGAAGCACATTATTTTAAAAATAGAATAAATATATAAAATAATTAATGTATATTAAAATAAAAATATTTATAAAAAAAATTAAAAAGTTTTCGTGTCTCCTGTCGTGTCCGTATCCCTATTTTTCAAAAATTGTCGCGTCCTGTGTCCGCATTATAATAAATATATTTCTTAAAAAAAAACTATTTAACGTATCCCCGTACCCGTATCCAAATTTGGATACATATCCACGTATCCTTAATTTTTAATTTTGAAGTGTCCGACCCCTAGATACGCACCCGCACCCGCACCCGCGTCCGTGTAACTTAGGTTGTTTGTTGATTGTGTTGGTAGTAGTGGAGAAAATGACCGTAGTGAGGGGGGTTTGTTTGGTTGCAGGTTTATTGTGATGTTTGGTTATCAAAATAGAGATTATTGCATTAGATTAATGGTGTTTGGTTTAAAAAATAAGAACAAATGGGAAAAAATGTCTCGGCTAATTGTAGGGGTAACTTAGTAAAAGACCACCTTGCAGTAACGACATTTGGGTGACAAGACTAACAAGGGAGGTCAGTATCATTTCAGAAATGTCAGGGGAAGTCCTTGGAGATCAAAAACCTCATGAGAGGTCAGAAAAGTTCACACAAAAACCTTGCATGAATTTAACAATGAAGTTTAAGTTTTTTAGCTATAATTCATGTCTCCTGTTCTTTTCTCTGCATGAAAATTATCTCCAAATGCCAACATATATTATTTCATACTTTTCAAAGTGATATATGGCTTTTGACAGATTATTAATGTGGAGAAACTTGAGAATCCACTTCTTCTAGCATTGAGGCAAAGGATCCTAGAACATGCCGAAGATCTGGATACATTTATTCTTAAATTGGTACCCTATACTGACCTAGAAAGGCCATTACACTTGGCCCAAGTGGCAATTGGGATTGTCTCTTTTCCTGCTGAGGGAGATGAATCATATGAAAACTGTTCCATTTGTTCTGAGGAGAAGCCAGCAAAGATGATGATCACAATGAAATGTTCCCACAAGTTTTGCTCCCATTGTATGAAAACCTATGTCAATGAGAAAGTACAGTCCACTCAAGTCCCCATTAGATGTCCTCAGTTGAGATGCAAATATTATATCTCCGCCACTGAATGCAGATCTTTTCTTCCTGTTGTCTCTTATGAAATGTTGGAGAGAGCACTTGCAGATGCAAATGTTCTCAACTCGGACAAAATTTATTGCCCCTTTCCAAATTGTTCGGTTCTTTTTTATCCTCATGAATGCTTATCAGCAAGGGCAAGCTCATCAAGTCAGTCAGAAAACAGTTGTGTGGAGTGCCCAGTCTGTCACAGATTTATCTGTGTTGAATGTGGGGTCTCTTGGCATTCTTCGTTGAGCTGTGAAGAGTATCGAAACCTCCCTTTGGAGGAGAGGGATGCTGGTGACATTACACTCCATCGTCTAGCACAAAATAAAAGGTGGAGGCGCTGCCAACAGTGCTGGCGGATGATTGAGCTAACACATGGTTGCTGCCACATGACATGCCGGTAAGATCACTTTCTTTAGAAATATGGATGTATGTGTTGTGTTTGTTTGTTTGTTTTTTCAATGACAGAAAACAAAAGTATTTGCGATATCATTCTAAATATTTTCTTATAGTTGGAACTGAGTTTAAATAGATTTATTTTTTAATTTTTTTGTTCTCTTCCATGCATGTGTGCATGTTTGAGAGAAGTTCTTAGCTTGCCTTGAAAGTGAAATTTAGTGCTACTACAATACCCTGTTGTAAATGCACATCTTTAGAACAACGATGGAAAGAATGGTGTTATGGTTACAGTGGACACTAATGAAAATTTTTGTGATGATCATTGTTTTACTATAGTTTGGTTGAATACAGTTCCTTGTTAGGTAATTTATGAATATATATGTATGTATAAATAATCTAATTTTCTTAACTTCACTTAATGTGAGGCTTTATTATTGTGTTTCAAGTCAACTCCACAAAGTAGTATACTGGTTGATGCCATTTTGTAATGTTTGTTCACACATAATGATATAGAAAGGGTCACGAATACTATGACAAGTTTGAAGTATTGAGCAGAAAAAGAAAAGGGGGAATAGCAATCTGTTTATTGGGAGAGTGCTTATCCACATCCCTCTATATAGTATATTGCCATATGCAAGGGCAATGTCAAATTAAATCTTTTATGCATCCAAAATGCAATTAATGTCACATAACAACAGCCCAGAGAATGAGATTACTTTTATTAATGTTAGTATTTAGGCTAATTTCTACTTTTTCTTATGATAACATTCCCAATTAAAGAACATACTTGTGCATCTAACAATGCAGGAACTCTAGCTCACCATGTGTTTATCTTTCTCTGTTCTTTAGCATTTTCACTTCTCTGTCTATATTTTCAGTTTAGCATTTTCCTCCTCCCTCCCTTCCTCTCTCTATATCTATTAATTTATATATACATATACAGTTGCTAGTTTTATTTTCTACTAAGACATTTTGACTTGAATTCTTTGGAGTGAACTTTTAGTATTTTCAGTATCCATAATTAAAAAGGAAAGTAGAATATCATTTGATTTTTTTTTTGGGTTCACAGTTCCAAGAAAGACGGATAAAAAAGTGGTTGTTGTTCCTTTGTCTAATAGCATAGCATACAAATACATAAATATAAGAGAATGTAAAGATTAAGAATATGGGGCAGTTAATAAATGATAGATTGCTACAACTCATTAAAGAATATCGATCACATTGTCCCGTGTTCAGCAATTTTCCCAACACCCTGAATCGTTCCTCGTTTCTTTTCTTTTTTCGCTTTTCTTTTTTTTTTTTTTTAAATATTGTTTTTGGGGTTGGGTTTTGATCGAGGCAAATATCGACAATAGCTTTGTGCAATGTTCTTTAATGAAGATTTGCTTACCTGATTTGCCTCTGCAGGTGTGGGCACGAGTTCTGTTACTCGTGTGGTGCCGGTTACAGGGATGGTGAACAGACATGTCAGTGTGCATTCTGGGATGAAGAGAACTCTGAGGACTCAGTCACTCACCCTACACAAGAATCCGAACAGTGGGCATGGGATAGCTATGATTCATTCCCTGTGATTATGGATTCTTACTCAGATCAAGAGAGATCACAGCTGGCACTAATCCAGAGTTTCCTTTCAGGGGGATTCAGTTTGAGTGATCATCAGATTCATCACCCTCACCAATCCCCGCCTCGCTGTACAGACTCTTATGTTGATACCATGAAGGATCTCCATCAACTTCCTTGGCTCGAAAGGTTTGTCTCCGTTATAAGTGATAGCTACTATGAGGATTACATTCAATGAAGCAAATATAATACTGAATATTCCAGAAATTGGAAATAAGCCTTTTAGCACCACCCAAAAAACAAAAAGCTTGGGAGGAGGTAGAATCTCTAACTCTTTCACTCCATTTTCATTTTTAGAGACCGTGCTAATAGGGACTGCTCAAATGTTTTTTATGTAGTTTTCAATCTATAAGACTTGTGCCCCTGAATTTCCTTGCATAAGAGTAAGGAATTGTTGTATGATAGAAAAAGAGGAAAGGAGAAAAATGAGAAACATATACGTGACAACTGATTAAAAATCAATGAAAGAAGCATGTTCATCTCTCTCTCTCTCTCTCTCTATATATATCTTGTTTTGTGTGTATATATATGTGTGCATTTGTATGTATTACAGGCTGGATGGTTTGTTAATAAGTACATCTGACATTGATTAATAAACTTCAAAATAATTAAACATTTTTCATAAAACTAAGGGTATGTGAGTAATATACAACCTTTCAATATAATAATGTTAATCAGTATCCCAAAGCCATTTGTTAGTCGTTGTTAATTACTGTATAAGCACTGCTCAGTAGCGAAGAAACCTACAAGCCTTTATCCAGGGCTTCATTTAGCATTGGCTTTTTGGACTAAATTAGTAGGCAAAATAAGGTAAAAAGTTAATAAGATAAAATGTCACATTTAAATTATAATTATTTTATTTTTTCTTTTATGAAGGTCAATCCAAATGAATTTTTTAATCGGGGTTAAAATAGTCAAAAAGCAACTTAAAAAAGCACATGCCAAATGGCAGCTAAGGACCAAGTCTACTAGGGATACAATTGAATGTTCTCAATGAATATATGGATGCAGAGATAGTACAGAGACAATCAACAAGTTCTAAAACGTCCAAACTCAGCCAACTATTATGCCTCGTTATGAAAATGCTATTTGAGATATCTTTTCATCATATTCTTACACACAAAAAAGGACAAAAAAAATCGTTTGAGTATACCAACCGTATCAACGTCCACCAAGAGAGGGTCTGCAAAATTTCAAAAAGCAGAGCCCTATTATCTACATTAACTGATCAAAAATTGCTTATAAAAACATTTCAACAAGATATGTCATTTGAGCCATAGCTAATTGCCTGCAGATTCGAAAGAGACATATTTGTCATCCATCTACAAGCGCCGTCCGATTCTCCCAAGATATTATAGGCATAGGAAGGCCACCTTACATCCATGGAGCACGAACTTGTCACCCCCATCCTCATCATCTTCTGCGTCCTCTCAAGAACTACAAGACTTGAAAATGTGGAAAAACTGTTCCCAACAAAAACATCAGCCCTCAAGCAAACTTCATAATCAATCGCTGATCGAAGGAGATAAGGGTACCTCTTGTAAATGCCTACCACTCCCAGTTTCTTCTTCTCAAAGGGAACCAATCCATTCTTCCAACCATTCAAGATAGAGTCATCTTCAAGAAGACTATCAGCCACAGCAAGATAAACCACCATCGGGGTTTTCAGGCCCTCAATATTCCCAACTCTCCGCGTAATTTCCTCCTTTCTGCTACAGAGTTCGCTAATGTTCAATCTTTGCTCAAGCTTCTTACAGTGAATCATCCAGTCCTTCTCCATCCGCATGTGAACAGCTACATAATAAGGCACTCACTCTGAAACAATTTCTGTTCCTTTCTGTCTAATGATGGAGACAACTTTATCCGCTTCTTTGGATATCTTATCCACCAAAACCAAGCACTCCAAGACCTTGGCATAATCTTTAATAGGCCAGTGATCATTCCACAGAAACGGGTTTTTTCCAACAATCCGAATTATCTCATACTTGTCATATAGATCCTTGCTAAACTGTCTCAATTGGTCCAAATCTCTCTCAACCGTCCACTTCCTTCCACTACCCTTTTGAAGCTCAAGAACATCAGTATGATTTGAAAGATCTGAATATCGCCCTAATTGGACAAACCACTTGCAATTCCAGTTAAACCATTCGAATTGAAAGACATTGCCAAAGGAAATAGGTTGTAAGAGATCAATTTCTTTGTAAAACAATGAAGCACTTAAGCTTGGCATCAGAAGGGTTCGATTCAGCATTCTTGCGGTTAGGCAAGCTCTTGCATAGGCAATCTTCTGATTGTTTAAACCCCATACAAGTTGAGGAACCTCCAAGTACTTGACTGGTTTCCGAATTCCAAACTCCATATTGAATGACAAAGAATGGTTGTGGATCGATATAATGTTGCCATGTTCAATACCAGCAAACCCAGAGAAAGTGGTAGTGAGCAGATCAATGATAACAAGAAGCAAAGTAACACATCTACGTGTCACAGAATTCAAATGGGTGCCCAAGAACAATCTCAAATGCTTACAATTCAACAAGTCCATTGGAATCTGAGATAATATCTTGAAACCATCCATTTCAGTCCAAGTGTGAAGATGTTCTTAAATATATACCCACAAGCATAGTCATTTTTGACATGAGGAGAATCATCAAAGGACTCACTCAGCTCAACATTTTGCTGGAAAATAAAACCAACCCAATTCAATCCAAAATATGTGCATAAAAACAGAAAGAATTCAAATGAACAAGAAGACCAAGCATTAGAATTCGCACCTGAATTAAATTCTCAATGATCAAGAAAACATAAAACTTTTCCAAAAACAAATGCCAATTTCATTTCAATTGCAGAGAAACGCCGGTGAGAGAGAGAGAGAGAGCATCAAACAAACCTGTATATATCTCAGATGAGAAATGGGAACAAAATCATCAAAGCCAATCTTTTGTGTGTCAATCCCGAAAATTCCAGTGGAAATGAACAAATCAGCAAAAACAAGTACTAGTAATAAGATAAAGTGTGTTGTGAATCTGACCATTGAAATCGAGCACTGAGATCGAAGCACAGAGAGAGCGAGATTCCGAGACAAAACGTAACGATCCAAAAATGGTTACATACAATGATCATATGCACGGAAAGGAATTTTGAAAATCCAAAATACCCCTAAAAAGGGCAATTATGATCTTAACACATCACGGATATATGTCCATTTTCAAAATTTTAAAATTTTCTGATACCTATATACTTATTATGCAATTATTATTATTATTTTAATTTACGTTCGGTTTGTTTTGAAGGAAAATATTTCAAGAAAAAAAAAATCCAAATATGCGCTTGGTGGTGGTAGTGGTGGAATGAAGGTGGAGGTGTTGGCATGGCGGTGATGATGGCGACGGTGATGGTGGCAGTGGCTATGGTGGCGGCGGCGGCAGCGGCGGCGTAATAGTGAAGGTAAGAGTGGTGATGGTGATGTTGTGACATTATTAAAATTGAGCAATGCTAATGGCTCCAACAAAATTATTAAATTTTTGATCAAACACTCACATATGGACCCCACACCATATTTGATAAAAAATTTAATAACTTTGTTGAGATCTCTAACATTTTTCATTTATTAATAAGACTCAATTGGGTAATAAAGTCTCAAAAGTACCTATTGATAAGTGTCTAAAAAATTTGGTAATTTTGTTAGGATCTCTAGTATTTTTCATTAAATATTTAGTTCAGAAAACATTTTCTGCCTTTTAAAGGTGGAAAATATTTTATACTAAAATATACTTATTTTTCATTGACCATGAAAATATATTTTCCATTAGACTTTCATTCTCCATTGTATTCAATACCAAAAAATATATTTTTTAAAATATTTTTATCCGAAACAAACAGAAGGTAAGAGCAATGTTACATCTACCAAATTTCGACTTACCCAAATCGTCCAAATTTGTGCATACTGGTCGTGCAAATAGTCGACCGGTTGGTCGTCCAACTGGTTATCCGACAATATAGATAACAGTCGCAGTTGATAAGAGTGATGACTACAATTAACAAAAATTACACCAATTATCCGAGTAATCGTTCGAGAGGTCGACCAACCCACAAATTCAAATGGTTAGGACAAATTCGAATGGACAAATATTTTGTCGAAAGGTAAATGAAAAAGATAGGAAAATAAGTAGAAAAGAAGATATCAGAGATCAAAAGAGAGTGCACGACACTATTAGGGTAAAAGGGTTTGGCTTCTCTCCAGTCTGATCACGAATTGAAGGATGTTGTTGGGCTTGTAAGGGTTTATTACAGATCCCGTTTTAATAATTTGAACCGTCAATGTGTAGAATTCAACAAGTACTATATATCTGTAAAAAATCAAGTTGATAGAATATCGATAGCTACATGATCAAATCAGTTTTGCATATACAAAAAAATAGACGGTAAAAAAATAAATGATTGACAGAAATCTGATCCGATGAAATAACTATGATATCCGATCAATGTAATTTTTTACAAGCATATAGTACTCGACGAGTTCTACACATTGAATGATTTGAATTATCGAAATAGGACCCGTAGTGGACTCTCATGAATCCAACAACACCTTCCAATTCGATCACAGACTGAAAGAAAGCCAATCCCACGATAAAAATAGAAACTGTTTGATATCAACCTATGCACTGTCTCATGTAATCCGTTCATCAATGTACAACAAAAAGGCAACTGACCTGATATGATCTGGATTTTGTTAGGGAATTTTCAAAATGGGTTTTCAAATTTATAGTTTATTTTTGGGTTTTTTTAAAACCTTCCATGTTTTCCTTTGAAAAGCATGAAATAAGCTTGGGGCTTTGTCCCACATCGAAAAGAGAGAAAAACATGAAGCACTTAATAAAGTGCTATATGGAATATTCCTTTAAATATGGTATTATGAAATGAATGCTAGTATACATACACTCACAGTGCGCGCGCGTGTGGCGTGGGCTGTGTGGCGTTTGATGGCGCACTTTGCACTACACATTGGCGCCATGGGAGCGCTTTCCTATTTGCATCGAACAGGTTGGAGCGATGGCATGGATCCAACGTGGTATGGGTGACGTGGAATACAGTCAGCTCCATGTGGCAGTGACATGGCGTCCGTTGGCGGTGAGTCAACCAACCAATTGAACGGTTGTATGTCGATCTAGAGCGTTTTGATCATAGCCGTTGATTGGAGATGCGCGCGATCGTACGGATGAGATGGCACCCGATCATGATTAGGTGTGATTAGTTAAGGCATCTATTCAGTGTGAGAATGATCTACACCGTAGATCGTCAATCCAACGGTCAGATTTGATCGAATGCATTCAAGGGACATGATCATTCAATCAGATCCATCAAGGCCAATAAATAGGTTGCAAAATCAGCCATTTCATTCCATCCAAAAAATTCAAAAGCATTCTTGCAATTGTGTCTCTGTCTCTATCTCTCTCTCTCTCTCTCTCTTGATTTTGAGTTTTCGATCAAGAGTTTCTTAAGCAAATTTCTTCTTTTCTTACTAGTAATCAAGTTCTGCAGATTTGATTATTATTGTCTTCAGTGCAAATGCCGGTAGACTTGATCTTTAGATCAGGCTTCATTGTATTTTAGAGGCGAATTTGCTGTAACCCCCTGCATACCTTTTGGTGGTGTACAAATATTGTCTTCAGGAAAGCGATTAAGTAACGCAACTTGAAGCATCATATTTCTGTTCTACATAAACAAGTTCATTGCCAAGTTTTGAAGACCCGAAGACTACCAATTGAAGAATTCAAAACGATTTGTTCCAATAATCTAAAAACAATATTTAGATATGGCAATCTATTCAGAAAATGACTCAAAATTTCATGAAGCTTGACCATTTTGATGGAGGAAATTTCTGACGCTGGCAAAAGAAGATGCACTTTTTGCTCACCACTCTCAAAGTGGTCTATATGCTAACTACCCCCTATTTGGTGGAGCAAGAAAACAAGACTATGGAGCAAACTCATACCAGAACCAAATGGGAGAATGACGACTACATTTATTGAGGATATATTCTGAATGCACTGTCAGACTCTTTGTTCGATGTGTATCACATCTAAAAATGGCAAAGCAACTATGGGACATATTACAGTCAAAGTACCTCACCGAGAATGCCACCAATAAGAAATTTCTTGTTAGTAATTTTATGCGTTTTACTATGATTAATACAAAGCCCATTATGGAACAATTCCATGGGATCCAACATATTCTGAGTTAGTTTCGACAAAAGAATATGAACATTGATGAATCTATTACAGTTTCATTTATAATAGAGAAACTGCTATCTTGGAAGGATTTTAAGAAAACTCTGAAACACAAAAAGGAAGATCTTACTTTAGAGGAATTGGCTCAACACCTTCGAGTTGAGGAAGAGTCAAGGCTTCTTGAAGGTAAAGATAATCAATTGGCTCAGACTTCCAAGATCCACATGGTGGATGATGGCAAGAGGTTTAACAAAAAGAAGTGTAAACGTGAACCCCAACCCGAGAAAGATGCTAAGAAGTCGAAAGGCGCTTGCTGGCACTGTGGCAAGCCATGGCACATCAGAAATGAATGCCGGTCATACAAGAAGAAGCTAGAAGTATCAAATGCCAAGAACAAGTTCGTGGCTGTTATATCCGAGATGAACATGCTCGAAGATGTTGGTGACTGGTGGATTGACTCAGGAGCAACAAGGCATGTCTGCAACGACAAGAGTCGTTTCATTACTTATGAACAAGTGAGTGATGGAACAGTTCTCTACATGGGCAACTCTTCAACTGCTGCTATTAAAGGCAAAGGGACGGTGGATTTAGAGTTCACATCTGGAAAAGTCTTAAGTCTTAGTGATGTTTATCGTGTACTTGATGGCAGGAAAAATCTTGTATCTGGAAGCCTGCTTAATAAGCATAATTTCAAGTTAGTATTTGAGTCGGACAAATTTGTCCTGTCTAAGGATGGGATTTTTGTTGGGAAGGGCTACATATATCAAGGAATGTTCAAACTTAACATTATCAATAATACATCTATTTCTGCTTATATTGTTGATTCTCTTTCTTTATGGCATGCTTGTTTAGGTCATGCTAGTATTAGGAAATTGCATGATATGGTTAATTTAAATTTAATTCCTAAGTATGATAATGATATGTTTGAAAAATGCAAATTTGGTATGCAATCTAAAATTACTCGCATTCCGTTTCCTAAAGTAGATAAAATCACATCTCTACTTGAACTTGTGCATAGTGATGTATGTGACATACATAGTACCCCCACTAGAGGTGGTAAGAGATTTTTTGTAACATTCGTTGATGATTTTTCTAAGTACTGTCATATCTATCTTTTGCATTCAAAAGATAAGGTGATTGATAAATTCAAGATTTTTAAGACAGAAGTGGAAAATCAGTGTAATGTCAAAATAAAGAGACTTAGGTTTGATAGAGGCGGTGAATACCATTTTCTAGAATATTGTGAAAATGTTGGTATTATTCATGAGAAATCTGCACCCTACATACCACAACAAAATGGAGTAGCTGAAAGAAAGAATAGGACATTAGCAGAAATGATAAATGCTATGCTTTCTTACTCTAGCTTAAGTTCTGATTTTTGGGGTGAAACCTTACTCACTGCCTGTCACATACTCAATAGAATTCCTCTCAAGGGAAAAAATGTCACTCCTTATGAACTTTGGAAAAACAAGAAACCTAATCTTGGTTACTTGAAAACATGGGGCTATAGAGCAATAGTCAGATTGCCTAAACCTAAAAAGAAGAAATTAGGTGAAAAAAGAATTGAATGCATATTCCTTGGCTATGCTATACATAGCAAAGCATATAGGTTTCTGGTACTAGAGCCTAGCGGTTTAGTGGAAACAAATACCATCATTGAATCACGTGATGTGATATTTTATGAGAATCATTGCATAACCATTCCAAGGTTGGATTCTAATCAAGGATCAACTCCTTTGATGTCTACAGAAGAAAGTGAACGACATGAACCCATTGAGCCTAATGAGCCTATTAAGCTAAGGAGGAGTAAGAGGGCTAGGACTGAGAAGTTATTTGGCCCTGATATCATTATTTACCTTGTAAAAGGAACTGGGAAAGCTTTTTGTAAGCAAACAATGATTTCTTTGAATATGGAGTCAGATCCATTAACCTTTGAGAAGGTTATGAAATCTCAAGATGTTGCTTTCTGAAAAGAAGTAATAAACAATGAGATGGATTCTATCATGGGTAACAATACTTAGATACTTGTTGATTTGCTACCTGGATCAAAACCAATTGGTTGTAAATGGATTTTCAAAAGGAAAATGAAAGTTGATGGCACAATTGACAAGTTCAAAGCAAGATTAGTTGCTAAGGGTTTTACTCAAAAAGAGGGTATCGATTATTTTGATACATATGCTCCAGTGGCTAGAATTGCCACCATTTGAGTGTTGATTGCCTTGACCTCAATCTACAAGCTTGAAATCTATTAAATGGATGTTAAAACCACTTTCCTAAATGGAGAGTTAGATGAGGAAATCTACATGCAACAACCGAAAGGATTTGTTGTACAGGGTCAAGAATACAAAGTGTGTAAACTCGTGAAGTCACTATATGAACTGAAACAAGCTCCAAAACAGTGGCATGAGAAATTTGACAAAGTAATAGTGTCAAATGGTTTTAGGATACATGAATCTGATAATTGTGTATACAGTAAGTTTACTGGTAATAGAGATATAATCATATGTCTATATGTAGATGACATGCTTATTTTTGGTACTGACAATAATGTCATTAAAAGTACTAAAAGTTTCTTGTCGTCTACCTTTAGTGTGAAAGACATGGGCTTGGTAGATGTAATTCTGGGTATTAAGATCAAACGAGAGGACAATAATTTGATTCTAACCCAGTTGTACTATATTGAGAAAATTCTTAAGAAATTTAATCAATATAATTGTACACCCATGTCTACACCTTTTGATTCAAATTTAAAATTGTATCCTAATACTGGAAAAGTTGTTAATCAGCTAGAATACTCAAGAGTAATAGATAGCTAGATGCATGCCATGACTTGAACTAGACCTGATATTGCATTTGCAAAGGAAAAACTTAGTAGATACACTAGTAATCCCAGTAGTGTGCATTGGCATGCTGTTGACCGAGTACTTAGGTACTTGAGGAAAACAATAGACTGTGGAATAGTCTATAATGGCTATCCAACAGTGCTGGAAGGATTCACGGATGCTAGTTGGATAACTGATTGTGAAGATCACTCGTCCACGAGTGGTTGGATTTTTACTCTTGGAGGAGGATCTATTTCCTGGGGTTCTAAGAAACAAACATGCATAACAGACTCAACCATGGCTTTAGAGTTTGTAGCATTGGCTTCTTATAGCAAAGAGGCAGAGTGGCTAAGGAATCTTTTGTTAGAGATTAAGATATGGCCAAAACCTATGCCACCAATATCTTTGCATTGTGATAGTGAAACAACTCTATCACGGGCCTATAGCCATGTCCATAATGGAAAGTCCAGACATATAGGACTGAGACATAGCTATGTTAGGTAGTTAATCACAAAAGGTGTGATTATCATTAGTTATGTAAAGTTAAGTGAAAGCTTGGCTAACCCCTTGACAAAAGGACTTGCAAGGGATTTGGTGTGGAAAACATCAAAGGGGGTAGGTCTTAAGCCCACTTAACATAATCACTCCTGGTGAAAACTTGACTCAACGCTTGAAGAAACATCAAGTCTTGAGTTCAATGAGCCCAAGTACACTATATGTCATGATTGCAAGCACTTAGTTTTATTTTATTTTCATCCCAAGGTTGAAGTGCTTGGTACTTATAATGTGAAAAGAAGAGGATGAGTTAGCAAACTCTTAATAAGCTTACAACTGAGTTGTTAGGGTACTATAAATTACAGGGATACTCTTAGTAAGCTTAGCTATGTGAGTGTAGGAGGTGGTGTCACTTCCTATGAGTCCAAGGGCTTGACTCTAGAGCGGTCATAAAACAGAATATAGACACAAGGCCAATCCACGTGTCGGTCTGTTTGAATACTTGAGGTAACATGTACTGTGCGTAAGACATGTTCGGTTAGTCGTATAAAATTGCTAGTTCAAAGACAAGTCTACTATGCCATCTTGACTAACTTTGAGATGTCTTCAATAAGTGAATAATTCAAATCGTAAGATATCTTCACCTATGCATAAGGTTGCCATGTGAACTAAGAATCATCATTTGAAATTTTGAAAATGGTGGAGGAATGTTGGGAAATTTTCAAAATGGGTTTTCAAATTTATAATTTATTTTTGGGTGTTTTCAAAACCTTCCATGTTTTTTCTTTGGAAAGCATGAAATAAGCTTGGGGCTTTGTCCCACATCAGAAAGAGAGGAAAACATGGAGCACTTAATAAAGTGTTACATGGAATATTCCTTTAAATATGGTATTATGGGATGAATGCTAGTATACATGCACTCACATCACAAGGATGGTGCTTCGCACCATCCGCATACGCACACACGTGCGCGTTCGTAGTGTGGGCTATGTGGCATTTGATGGCGCACTTTGCACTTTGCATGAACACATTGGCGCCATGAGGGCGCTTTCCTATTTGTATCAAACAGGTTGGAGCGATGACATGGATTCAACGTGGCATGGGTGATGTGGAATATAGTCAACTCCACGTGGCAGTGACATAGCGTCCGTTGGCGGTGAGTCAACCAACCGATCGAACGGTTGTATGTCCGATCTAGAGCGATTTGATCATAGCCGTTGATTGGAGATATGCACGATCGTACGGATGAGATGGCACCCGATCGTGATTAGGTGTGATTAGTCGAGGCATCTATTCGGTGTGAGAATGATCTGCACCGTAGATCGTCAATCCAACGGTCAGATCTGATCGGATGAGATCAAGGGACATGACCATTTGATCAGATCCATCAAGGCCTATAAATAGGCTGCAAAATTAGCCATTTCATTCCATCCAAAAAATTCAGAAGCATTCCTGCAATTCTCTCTCTCTCTCTTCCTCTTGATTTGGAGTTTTCGATAAATGCTATGCTTTCTTACTCTAGCTTAACTTCTGATTTTTGGGGTGAAACCTTACTCACTGCCTGTCACATACTCAATAGAATTCCTCTTAAGGGAAGAAATGTCACTCCTTATGAACTTTGGAAAAACAAGAAACCTAATCTTGGTTACTTGAAAACATGGGGCTATAGAGCAATAGTCAGATTGCCTAAACCTAAAAGGAAGAAATTAGGTGAAAAAAGAATTGAATGCATATTCCTTGGCTATGCTATACATAGCAAAGCATATAGGTTTCTGGTACTAGAGCCTAGCGGTTTAGTGGAAACAAATACCATTATCGAATCACGTGATGTGATATTTTATGAAAATCATTGCACAACCATTCCAAGGTTGGATTCTAATCAAGGATCAACTCCTTTGATGTCTACAGAAGAAAGTGAACGACATGAACCCATTGAGCCTAATGAACCTAATGAACCTATTAAGCTAAGGAGGAGTAAGAGGGCTAGGACTGAAAAGTTATTTGGCCCTGATTTCATTATTTACCTTGTAGAAGGAACTGGGAAAGCTTTTTGTCAGCAAACAATGATTTCTTTGAATATGGATTCAGATCCATTAACCTTTGAGAAGGTTATGAAATCTCAAGATGTTGCTTTCTGAAAAGAAGTAATAAACAATGAGATGGATTCTATCATGGGTAACAATACTTAGATACTTGTTGATTTGCTACCTGGATCAAAACCAATTGGTTGTAAATGGATTTTCAAAAGGAAAATGAAAGTTGATGGCACAATTGACAAGTTCAAAGCAAGATTAGTTGCTAAGGGTTTTACTCAGAAAAAGGGTATCGATTATTTTGATACATATGCTCTAGTGGCTAGAATTGCCACCATTTGAGTGTTGATTGCCTTGGCCTCAATCTACAAGCTTGAAATCTATTAAATGGATGTTAAAACCACTTTCCTAAATGGAGACTTAGATGAGGAAATCTACATGCAACAATCGAAAGGATTTGTTGTACAGGGTCAAGAACACAAAGTGTGTAAACTCGTGAAGTCACTATATGAACTGAAACAAGCTCCAAAACAGTGGCATGAGAAATTTGACAAAGTAATAGTATCAAATGGTTTTAGGATACATGAATCTGATAATTGTGTATACAGTAAGTTTACTGGTAATAGAGATATAATCATATGTCTATATGTAGATGACCTGCTTATTTTTGGTACTGATAATAATGTCATTAAAAGTACTAAAAGTTTCTTGTCGTCTACCTTTAGTATGAAAGACATGGGCTTGGCAGATGTAATTCTGGGTATTAAGATCAAACGAGAGGACAATAATTTGATTCTAACCCAGTCGTACTATATTAAGAAAATTCTTAAGAAATTTAATCAATATAATTGTACACCCATGTCTACACCTTTTGATTCAAATTTAAAATTGTATCCTAATACTGGAAAAGTTGTTAATCAGCTAGAATACTCAAGAGTAATAGATAGCTAGATGCATGCCATGACTTGAACTAGAACTGATATTGCATTTGCAAAGGAAAAACTTAGTAGATACACTAGTAATCCCAGTAGTGTGCATTGGCATGCTGTTAACCGAGTACTTAGGTACTTGAGGAAAACAATAGACTGTGGAATAGTCTATAATGGCTATCCAACAGTGCTGGAAGGATTCACGGATGCTAGTTGGATAACTGATTGTGAAGATCACTCGTCCACGAGTGGTTGGATTTTTACTCTTGGAGGAGGATCTATTTCCTGGGGTTCTAAGAAGCAAACATGCATAACAGACTCAACCATGGCTTTAGAGTTTGTAGCATTGGCTTCTTATAGCAAAGAGGCAGAGTGGCTAAGGAATCTTTTGTTAGAGATTAAGATATGGCCAAAACCTATGCCACCAATATCTTTACATTGTGATAGTGAAACAACTCTATCACGGGCCTATAGCCATGTCCATAATGGAAAGTCCAGACATATAGGACTGAGACATAGCTGTGTTAGGTAGTTAATCACAAAAGGTGTGATTATCATTAGTTATGTAAAGTTAAGTGAAAGCTTGGCTAACCCCTTGACAAAAGGACTTGCAAGGGATTTGGTGTGGAAAACATCAAAGGGGGTAGGTCTTAAGCCCACTTAACATAATCACTCCTGGTGAAAACTTGACTCAACGCTTGAAGAAACATCAAGTCTTGAGTTCAATGAGCCCAAGTACACTATATGTCATGATTGCAAGCACTTAGTTTTATTTTATTTTCATCCCAAGGTTGAAGTGCTTGGTACTTATAATGTGAAAAGAAGAGGATGAGTTAGCAAACTCTTAATAAGCTTACAACTGAGTTGTTAGGGTACTATAAATTACAGGGATACTCTTAGTAAGCTTAGCTATGTGAGTGTAGGAGGTGGTGTCACTTCCTATGAGTCCAAGGGCTTGACTCTAGAGCGGTCATAAAACAGAATATAGACACAAGGCCAATCCACGTGTCGGTCTGTTTGAATACTTGAGGTAACATGTACTGTGCGTAAGACATGTTCGGTTAGTCGTATAAAATTGCTAGTTCAAAGACAAGTCTACTATGCCATCTTGACTAACTTTGAGATGTCTTCAATAAGTGAATAATTCAAATCGTAAGATATCTTCACCTATGCATAAGGTTGCCATGTGAACTAAGAATCATCATTTGAAATTTTGAAAATGGTGGAGGAATGTTGGGAAATTTTCAAAATGGGTTTTCAAATTTATAATTTATTTTTGGGTGTTTTCAAAACCTTCCATGTTTTTTCTTTGGAAAGCATGAAATAAGCTTGGGGCTTTGTCCCACATCAGAAAGAGAGGAAAACATGGAGCACTTAATAAAGTGTTACATGGAATATTCCTTTAAATATGGTATTATGGGATGAATGCTAGTATACATGCACTCACATCACAAGGATGGTGCTTCGCACCATCCGCATACGCACACACGTGCGCGTTCGTAGTGTGGGCTATGTGGCATTTGATGGCGCACTTTGCACTTTGCATGAACACATTGGCGCCATGAGGGCGCTTTCCTATTTGTATCAAACAGGTTGGAGCGATGACATGGATTCAACGTGGCATGGGTGATGTGGAATATAGTCAACTCCACGTGGCAGTGACATAGCGTCCGTTGGCGGTGAGTCAACCAACCGATCGAACGGTTGTATGTCCGATCTAGAGCGATTTGATCATAGCCGTTGATTGGAGATGTGCACGATCGTACGGATGAGATGGCACCCGATCGTGATTAGGTGTGATTAGTCGAGGCATCTATTCGGTGTGAGAATGATCTGCACCGTAGATCGTCAATGCAATAGTCAGATCTGATCGGATGAGATCAAGGGACATGACCATTTGATCAGATCCATCAAGGCCTATAAATAGGCTGCAAAATTAGCCATTTCATTCCATCCAAAAAATTCAGAAGCATTCCTGCAATTCTCTCTCTCTCTTCCTCTTGATTTTGAGTTTTCGATCAAGAGTTTATTAAGCAAATTTCTGCTTTTCTTGCTGGTAATCAAGTTCTGCAGATTTGATTATTAGTGTCTTGGTTTTCTTGATTATATCAAGAGTATTTTGATCTACTGTCATCAGTGCAGACGTCGGTAGACTTGATCTTTAAATCAGGCTTCATTGTATCCTAGAGGCGAATTTGCTATAACCCCCTGCACACCTTTTGATGGGTGCAAATATTGTCTTCAGGAAAGCGACTAAGTAACGCAACTTGAAACATCATATTTCTGTTCTACATAGACAAGTTCATTGCCAAGTTTTGAAGACCCCAAGACCATCAATTGAAGAATTCAAGACGATTTGTTCTAACAAATTTCACTGAAAAGAGCAACATGTCCCTTATGGCTATGTGGAACAAAGCTGTCACCTTGCCAGCAAAACATGTAAGTCTCTTAGTTTATAGTTAGTGAAAAATGTTTAGTGATGTAATTTATGATTTATGAGTTAATAAATATCAATCAAATTTAATTTTTAAATTAGATAATAATTTAAATTATTTAGTCAATATGAAAATTGTAACGCCTCGGAAATAATACAACATGAACCACTCACATTAATCAACATTCACCCAATAAATAATATTATAACTCCAACCTTTACATAATATACCATCAATGTTTATACATTCACGAATATAGAGGTAAATGGCTTACATCTTCCAAGGCAATAACTCGGTTACACAAAATGGTCTCTCGGACCCATACACATCAGTCATTGGCTTACAGAAAGATCACAACAAATGGAAGAGCAAGACTACTCTTCATCAAAACATATCCACGCCCTTAGCCCGGTGGGACCACCACATCTTAACCTGCACCAAATCCCATAAGGGTGAGCATAATTCTCAATAAAAATAATGCAAATGCAAATGCCAATGATATGCCATGCTCTTTTAAAGAAATTTCATTTCATGCTTTTCTTAAAGATTTCAATTTTTCAACAAAAACTTGCAATCTCAACACATTTCAAAAACTTCCAATTTTAATCAACAGGGGCGGTAAATACGACACAGGTAATCCCTAGGCTGGTGTCTGCAAGTAGGCTCTACAAGCACTACCAAACTGTCATTTTTACCGGGATTAACCGGAAGGCTCAACACCTATCCGTGCGGTTTTCTGGTCTTTCACCAAGGACACTCAGGCCAACTTATCAAATCATCTACATCCCCTATCCGGACTTACCACCGTATTTACCCCATACACATTGCCATAGTTCTTAATACAACATCACTTTCTTTCATGAAATAAATACTCTCAATCAAAATTTACAATGCAAAAATAATAATTGAATGCATATGCAATGCAATGATTTCTCATAACTCATAACATTTCTTCATTCAAGTAACATGACAACAATATTGAATAAATACATTTCTCATTTTCTTTCTTCAATGTTATTTCACAAAATAACATATATACCTTCAACTCATAACAATTCCCGCAATCCATGGCACATACCAATTTCTTATTCCTCAATCATGCATGCTCATGTATTATATAATAACTTTATAAATAGTTTCTCATTTTCAAAGTCTCCACAATAACATCAACAATCACATTTTTTCCATTACCTCTTCTCGTTACTCTTTCCCAAGATAACCATATGTTATCTACACTTAGCTACAATTTCACCTTTCACAATTCTTAGCAACATAGCCTCGCCAAGGCTACATGTAATGTTTTTTTTTTTTCCAACATTGATTCTCACAATTCATAATGCACAACAATTATCATTTCACAATTAAATATTTCTCATGCATCTAACAACAACTTAAAAGTAAATCCTCCATTTGCTTATATCAAGGAGATTACCAATTCTCTTATCAAGACGTAAATTCCACACTCACCCACCCATTTTAGCACAAGAAAATAAGTTTATCCCATGAATTGTCCATGTTTTCAAAAAGCCCAATCTCCTAGGTTTTTCACAAAAACCCAACATTGTTCATCTATTTTATAAAATCTAATCATGCCTTTCAATCTCAACTCATGTTATCCAAAATTTCAAGAAAATCTCTAAAGGAACACAAGATAGAGTTCGTTTTACAAAAATCATCAATCCCTTGAGCCATCAAACCCATTTTCGAAATTTTCAAGGAGAGTTACAAAATCAACTAAAAACTTACATAAATATATATATCTCAAAGGAAAACCCTCTAGGATTTATAAAAGAGTTGAGGAACAACCCATATTTAAAACTCTCTACATTTTTGAAACACAAGATTGAAATCAAAAAAGAATTAGAAGAAAACTCTTAAAACCATCATCAAATAGCAAAATTTGTATATATAACTCAAGAATGTCCTTACCTCAAACTTGGAAGAGAAGATGAGCAAAAGGTTGAAACTCCAAAGTTGTCGAAACCAACTTCTACTTGGATCAAAACGAAACTCTTGACGAGATCTACAATCTTTCTCAAAGGAGCAAGACAAGAAGATGCTTCCAAGATAGTAGATCTAAAGATTTTTGAGTGAAAAGTGCTTTTTGAGAAAGAGAGAGAGGGTCTCACCATTTAGAGGGGGAAAAGAGGAGAAGAAATAAAGAAAAGGGTTGAGTGGAAGCCTATTTATAGTACTAGGTCAAAGTAAAATAAAGTCCTAAAGTCAACCCAAAAGACCAAGTCAAAATCCCCAAAAGTTGAACCCAAAATCGAACTGAAAATCTGGAGAAAAGTTCACAGGTGTCGACCCTTGCAGCACAGGGGTCGACCCTTATGAAGAAAATCTGGAACTTTTTGTTTGACAGTAACACAGGTGTCGACCCTTACAGCAGAGGTGTCAACCCTTATGAAGAAAAGCTGGAACACTAAGTTTAACTGCACAGCAGGTGTCGACCCTTCCTCTGACAGGTGTCGACACCAAAATGCAGTGAGCAAAATCTGCACAAGGGTCAACCCTTTCCAGATTGGGTCGACCCTTGCGGCCAACCTAAAGAGAAGGTGTCGACACCACCAAGACCGGTGTCGACCCCAAAACATGATTTTCAAGTTTCCAAACAACTTTTCAACGCGAACAAGCGTGAACGAACAATCCCAACAAGTTTAAATCAATTTTCACTCATCCAAAACCTAGATACAACAACACCAAAGATTCCCAAAACACAATAAAGATTCAAATACACTTCACAAAAGTTTTTAAAAAGGGTACAAGTGCTACAAAAATGATTTAGTTATCTTTAAGCAATTAACAAATAAGGCACAATGATTTAATGTGAAAAAATATAACAATTAAACAACACGAATTGTGTTAAAAAAATCATGATCTTAGAAGGGTGAACAAATCCACTAAAAAGAGAATATGAAGATTACAAGAGTTCTCACGAAGCCGTATCACCTATGAATCCACACAAGCACTTGGAGACTCTAGTACATCTTTATTGCCCACTCTTCATCCAGGATTGTCCATTATTGAGTTTGAATTCACAAACTCCAACTCAGTCTAGATTTCACGGGTTGAACGCACTTGAAAGGTTGATTTAATCCAAACCCCTTGATGTCTTCAATTCAATTTATGTGAGGCGACAATCTCAATAATTCATCAAGGGAAAATCAATAAACTCTCTTCAGATGAAAATTCAAGATTTCTTAGGTCTCAAGTTTGAGATATAGAAGAGGTCTGAATTGTACATCTAAGACTGTTTAAAGCAAATAAGGTTATGAAAACCGCTCAACCGTAGGAATGACTGCTCGAGCGGTGTGCCTAAGAGACAGTTGTAACAAACTTGAACACTTGTCACTTCGCTTGAGTTGAAAAGTGCACGCTCGATCTGTGAGTACAATCTCTCATAATCTCATAGCAGGACTTGAGATATTAGATGATCGAATTTTGTGCTCAAGCGCAAACTCTTTCGTTTGTGTAAATTGACAAGCTAAAAAGCATGTTCTGAGGCTGAAGAAAGATGATGAGCCCCAATCAGAACTCAACAATATTACAATCCAAATGTATTTGTTCGTAGAATTGATAAAATAAGGAACCTAACAATTACAGATTGTATTTAGAACCGAATCAAACCATTTATATATATATGTATATATAATTTATCAATTATTATAAATATTTAAATATTTTATTAGTATCAAATATATATAGACATCATCACCTCCTACTCTTGTAAGCATATTCTTGTATAATGGTAGAACTAATTTAAATAATTTTTATTTTGTGAACAGTAATTT
This sequence comes from Camellia granthamiana, assembly GCA_036172215.1. Classification (NCBI taxonomy): domain Eukaryota; kingdom Viridiplantae; phylum Streptophyta; class Magnoliopsida; order Ericales; family Theaceae; genus Camellia; species Camellia granthamiana. The sequence goes on from CM069909.1 coordinate 92,554,168, forward strand.
GTAATTATATTATGAATAATGATAAATTTTTTAAAAATTATAGTAACAAATGGAATTGAATCTCATTTTACTGGTTCGGTATGATTTAATTTCTAGTTTTCATGATTTAGATTAATTTTAAATTTCAAGAAATAGTAAGTAACGATTTAATCCTTGATTGACTACTAAATCATATCAATCCGAACCATATTTACACCCAACATTGTCGGGGTGTAAATTTGGCCTGAGCCGGTCCATGTCGGGCCTCGTGAACTCCCGCCAAAATTCGGGCTTGGCCGAACTGGTCCACGAGACAGAAAATTAGGCCCAGGCCCAAGAGATATTTGGGCCTTGGGCGGACCGGTGGGCTTAGGCTTGGGGCGGGCTTGGGAGGGCCTGAACAAATTTTTTTTTTTTATCAAAATTTTATTATTTTTCACTAAAAAAAATACTGAGTCTCGGGCGGGGCGGACCGGGCCTCGGGCCAGGCCTTGAGTGGACCTTAAGCGAGCCGATGGGCCGGACTTCAAAATTATGGCTCAGGCCTGGCCCAGGGTCTCGGATAGGACTCGGGTTTGAGCCCAAAAGGGCCTAAATGGGCCGGGCCCATCCTGAGGCACAGGCAAACTTCGGGCCGCTGGCCATTTTTACACGCCTACCAATACTTAGGGGTTGTTTGGGATGACCTAAATAAGTGTACTTTTTGTCTTTTTACGAAAAGATGTGCAGAAAAGTAGAGAGAAGATGTGATGGAAAAAAGATAAAAAGATAAAAAGTGTGTACTTATTTAGGATAGCCAAACTTGACCTTAATTTGATTGGGCCAAAACATGAAAAATTTTGTGGGCTTAATTTGAAAGGCTTCACATACTTGAGGTTGGATTAGGCAGCCGAAGATTGGTGTCAAATTTTTTATGGGGCAAACAAAAAATTGGCCCTTTATTCAGTAGAAGCTTTAGGCCTTGTTGGACTTTAAGCTGTTGTGTTGTGTGAAGTCCATAAATAATAATGCTAGGTATCATGAAAGAAGTATTATGAAAAGTTTTCATGAAAATTCTCCATTCTTAGATTAGTTTATAGTGTTTGTAGTGTTTTATTGTATGTTATACAATTACCCTTGAATTAGTTTCATGAAACTTTTCATGATATTTATTTCTTGTAGCATTACTCGCAGGCCCGGCCCTGGCCATAGGCCCACAAGGCCATGGCTTAGGGCCCCTCAAAATAGGCCCAAAATAGGAGCCCCTCCTATTATAAGTTAGTATAATATATTGGGTATGTTTTAAATCTAAAATAAATTAAAAAGGCCCAAATTAACTTAATTTTTTTGACCCATTAAAAAGCTAATAGTTAAGGCCCAGCCCAACCATTTGAAAGGCCCATTTTTTTTAATTCCTAACCCTATCTTCTATTAATCCAACATTCTCTACATTTGTTTGATATAGCACACACCAGCGGCATAGGGACGGAGTAATAGCAAACAGGTAAATTATTTATTTATTTATTTATTTTCTATTCAGTTAATTAAATATTTATCTTGTCTTTTGCACAATTAATTGCTATTATAATATTGGTATTTACATCATTAAGAAGAATTTATTTAAGTTTAATAGTTCACATCACATAATTTAAAAAATTTGTGTTTTGTTAAGTGGTGATACTCTTGTTTTGAATTTTGATTTAAAAAAATATTTTGATCTCAGCACAGCAAGCACACGTAAATTTTTTTTTTTTCTATTCAATTAATTAATTTTTTTTCTAAGTATTTTTTGTGATTTTAATACAAATCTTTTGTCATTTACCTTAAATTTTTTTTTCATTCAATAAAAAAAAATGTGAAGGGTCCCAGAAATTTAATAGTTGATTATCGACTTTGGGCCCTGAAAATCTCAGGACCGGGCCTGATTACTCGTCCACAAAATAAAGTAAACTACTTGGACATTACAATTTGTGTTTTAAGTTTGGATTGGATTGATTTGAGAAAAATAATATATATCTCTATTTTTTAAATTTAATGGTGCATAAGCAATATAAT